>WNWK01010961.1:0-67201 GCA_009830355.1 Cherax destructor
GAAGTGAATGGAGCGAATGGCTTTTGGGACCTAACGAGCTGTTGGAGTGTGAGCAGGGTAATATTTAATGAAGGGATTCAGGGAAACCGGTTATTGATTTAGCCGGAATTGAATCCTGGAAATGGGAAGTACAATGCCTGCACTTTAAAGGAGGGGTCTGGGATAGTGACAGTTTGGAGGGACTAATCTAAAGTGTAGTATCTGAGTGCCTCTGCAAAGACAGTGATTATGTATGAGTGAGGTGAAAGTGTTGAATGATTATGAAAGTATTTTCTTTTTGGGGATTTTCTTTCTTTTTGGGTCACCAAGCCTCGGTGGAAGACGGCCGACTTGATGAAAAAAAAAAAAATATGCAATATCTTTAAAACACCAGGAATTTTGGAAAGGTTCCAGACATAATGGAGTGATGCTCAAGGAAAATGTAAGTAAACTGGGTGGCATGCGGTAACCATATTAGAGAGTCAAGTGGAGGGAGAACCGAATAGTGAGTTTTGGCCATACAGTGAACCCTCGGTTAGCGGCCGTTCCTGTTAGCGGCCAACTCGGTTAGCGGCCGGTTTTATGGCTCCCGGTTAGCGGCCATATGGGACGCGTCAACCCGCCGGCTGGGGCTGCTTGCGCTTCAGTTTGGCTGTGTCTCTCTGTGCGTAAGGAAGCTTCTGCTCATTCATCCAGACATTTCGCTTGTTTTCCATTGTTTTTGCCAGTGCAACTGCGAAATAAGTAACCATGGCTCCCAAGAAAGTTCATAGTAAAGTTCCTGTGGCAAAGGAGTGAGAAACACCATGGAATTTAAGAGAGAAGTGATTGAGAAATATGATAGTAGTATGCGGCTGCTGGAACTTGCCAGGATGTTTGGGAAAAACAAATCAACAATTACAACCATTCTGTCAAAGAAAGAACAAATCAAGGAGGCTGATGTTGCCAAAGGAGTAAATGTGCTTACGAAACAAAGGTCACCAATAATGGAACAAATGGAAAAGTTATTGTTATTGTGGATTAAAGAAAAACAAATAGTGGGAGACAGTGTAAGTTTATTTTTTTTAAATGCTTTTGTAGGTATATTTTTGGGGGTGTAAAAGGACTAGTCTATTTTACATTATTCCTTATGGGGATAAATTCGTTTGGTAATGGCACTTGAACAGCATTCTCGAACGAAAAAATATCGTAACTCGAGGTACCACTGTATGTACCATACCTGATAAAGCATGTCAATAAACTGGAAAAAATGCTAAGCTTTGCAACAAGACTTAAGAATTAGGACCTTCAAGGGAGGTAGGTTCCCTGATGCCAGCGAGGAGTTCTTGATCTAAGGAATTGAACCAGTACTTCCCTTCACTGGATCAAACCTAATTGCTTTCCACTATCCCAGGTGATGTATGACCCTTACACATTAAACCTTTTCCCTAAAAATAATAAAAACTAAATGCATTTCGGTCACTGCACAACCTAAGAAAGGTTATTATTATTATTATTTTTTTATTAACACATCGGCCGTCTCCCACCAAGGTAGGGTGGCCCGAAAAAGAAAAACTTTCATCATCATTCACTCCATCACTGTCTTGCCAGAGGTGTGTTTACACTACATTAACCCTTTGACTGTTTCAGTCGTATATATACGTCTTACGAGCCACTGTTTCGGACGTATCAATACGCCTAAATTCTAGCGGCTTCAAATCAAACGGGAGAAAGCTGGTAGGCCCACATATGAGAGAATGGGTCTGTGTGGTCAGTGTGCGCAGTATAAAAAAATCCTGCAGCACGCAGTAGATAGAGAGAGAAAAAACTCCGACCATTTTTTTTGGATTAAAACGCCGACTTTGAGGTGTATTTTCGTATAGTATTTATGGTTGTATTCTCTTTCTTATGGTCTCATGTGATAGAATTGACAACATACTACAGAAATATAGATGATTTTGATTAGTTTTATGATGAAAACGACCTTGAAATTGAGCTCAAAGTAGGAGAAATGTTCGATATTTGCAAATGTTCAAAAGTAAACAAATCACGCCACGCGTTCAATACACATCAATTGGTGAGTCTAATATTCTTTCACAAGTGCATTGATATTATTTATACCATTTTTACAATGCAGTGGACCCCGGTGTTCGTCCATTTTCGTAACAGAATGCTGTTCAAGTGCCATTACCAACCGAATTTATTCCCTTAAGAAATAATGTAAAGTAGACTAGTCCTTTTAGACCCCCAAAACTACACTTATAAAAGACTTTAAAAAAATAAACTTATATAAAAGGGCGTGTTTTGAGCAGGACGAACACCGGGGGTCCACTGTAATGCAATAGTCTGCATAACGGTAAATCTTCTATTTTTTATGTGAATAAAAAATAAAAATAGAAAGCAAGAGTAATGTAAGAGGGGCCTAAAGACGTGACTAATGAACAGATAACATCTTATTTTAGTGCCAGGAATGTCTGCATTGTTTATTCTGGACCCTATTTTGAAATTGACAACTTTTTTATTTTGCATGAAATTGGCCAAATTGCCAATTTCTGATCACTTTATTGGATAGTTGAAATTGACAAATTGGTAGTTTCTTGTACTCAATCGATAGAACAAATGGAGTTCTAAAGAAATATCTATGAGTTTGGTCAACTGGAACAATGGAATTTACCGAAAATAGAGCTCAAAGTCGGCGAAATTGCCGATGCGTATATATTGCTGAGATCACTAACTTCGCGACGAGAGCGTAATTCCGTGAGTTTTCAATCAAATTTCAAACTTTTGGTGTCTTTACCATCGGGAAACGATTCTCTATCATTTCATAAGAAAAATTAATTTATTTATTTTTTTAAATTTTGCGACAACAGGAGAGCACTCAGGATTGAGGGTTGCGACAGTCAAAGGGTTAACACCCCTCCTTCAGAGTGCAGGCACTGTACTTCCCATCTCCAGGAATGAAGTCCGGCCTGCCGGTTTCCCTGAATCCCTTCATAAATGTTACCTTGCTAAAAAAATTGTACTATGAGAACAGATTACATAACTTAAAAGGTGATATAAAAAAGACCTGGAAAACCCTATCTGAAATTTTAGGAACTAAAAAGATATCCACAAACAGAACAATCAAGCTAACAAAACCAGATGAACCCCTACTCCCACCTATTGAAACAGCAAACAAACTCAATGATTTCTTCTCCACCATAGGTAAAAAGCTGGCAAGCAAAATCCCAAGTTCAAATACTCCACCTAACGACTATCTCACTGGCACCTATCCGAACACACTATTCCTAGCCCCAATCAACCCAATAGAAGTTTCACTTATAATCAACACACTAAAAAACAAAGCAGGTGACCTAAATACGTAACTTACCACCATTTATATACAAAAAAGCCTCTCAAGTTCTCTCACCAATTATTGCTACACTCTTTAACAAATCCATTGAATCCTCTACCTTCCCATCAATACTCAAAATAGCGAGGTCACCCCAATACATAAGGAGGAGCTCAAACAGACCTTAATAACTACAGGCCGATATCTAACTTACCCTTCTCTCCAAAATCTTTGAAAAATTAATTCATAAACAAATATATTCCTACCTCACCTCCAACAGCGTACTCAACCACTGTCAATTTGGATTCAGGCCTAATAAAAATACAAATGATGCCATTATACACATGTTAGAAATAATTTACACGCCCTTGAAAAAAAGAAATCCCAGTGGGAATCTTCATTGATTTACGTAAAGCTTTTGATACAGTTGACCATGATCTGTTACACCTAAAATTATCACACCATGGTATAAGAGGACACTCCCTCAACTACCTAAAATCATACCTAAGCAACAGAAACCAATATGTGTACACAAATGGAGCTAGCTCCACCGCGCAAACTATTACCGTAGGTGTCCCACGGAAGTGTTCTTGGCCCACTACTCTTTCTCATTTACATTAACGACCTACCAAATGCATCTCAACTACTCAAACCCATACTTTTTGCAGATGACACTACATACGTTATCTCGCACCCTAGCCCCGACATACTAGCCAACACTGCAAATACTGAATTGCAGAAAATATCTACCTGGATGATGACCAACAAACTTACTCTCAATATTGATAAAACCTATTTTATCCAGTTTGGGAACAGAGCTACAAACGCACCACTTAACATAATGATAAACGGGTCCCCTATCGCAAAACTCACAGAGGGAAAATTCTTAGGAATCCATCTTGACAGTGGCCTCAAATTTCAGACACATATACAACAAATTTCCAAGAAAGTCTCAAAGACCGTGGGAATACTATCCAAGATACGGTACTATGTTCCACAACCAGCTCTCCTTACCCTATATCACTCACTCATTTACCCATACCTCACCTATGGAATCTGCGCATGGGGCTCTACATCAATAACTCATCTCAGACCACTAATAACACAACAAAAGGCAGCAGTTAGAATGATAACAAATTCACACTCCAGACAACATACTCCACCAATATTCAAAAACCTAAACTTACTCACCATACAAGACATCCATACTTTTTACTGTGCCTATTACATACATAGAACACTCTATGCAAATATTAACCCACCACTCAAACTTCTCCTTACCAATTTTAACAGGACACATGACCATAACACTAGACACAGATCACTCCTCGATGTTCCCCGTGTTCATCTAACACTATGTAAAAACTCAATGCATATAAAAGGCACGAAAATTTGGAATTCATTACCTGTCATTGCCAAAGAAACCCTGCCTGTACCCCAATTCAAAACGATGCTAAAAAATCACCTTCTCACCCAAAGCTAAATGCTCAATATCAAACATTCTCAACAAAGTATAATAATCACTTAATGTAAAAACTTGACTAATCACTTAAATATAAAAACCTGTTATGAATAATACATACTAAGCTAACTATTACCTAACATTTACATTATAATGACCACGTAAACTGTAACTGCAAAGCAACTACAGTGGTACCCCGACTTACGATGGTCCCCAAACACACCCTTTTATGTAAGTTTATTTCTTTAAATGCTTTTGTAAGTGTAATTTTGGGGGTCTAAAAGGACTAGTCTATTTTACATCATTTCTTATGGAGATAAATTTGTTTGGTAATGGCACTTGAACAGCATTCTGGAATGAAAAAATATCGTAAGTCGGGGTACCACTGTAATTGTTTTAAATTGTTATCTCACTCAATTAGTTGCATTGCTGCAATTAATTGATATGTTCAACTTATATTCAAACTTTATAACTTAGATATGCAATTAGTATACTTATTTTATAAATTGTCAACCATAACTTTTTACCATGTAGTCTAGAATAAAGTAGTCTTAAGAATGCCCGCAATGCACAGCATATTAGGGGCTTTTGGCATGTACATCTCATTAAGAAATATATCTTGTCTACCATGTATCATTGTACCATGTCACAATAAAGTATTATTATTATTATTATTATTATTATTATTATTATTATTATTATTATTATACACTCGAAGTCATTCTATTTTGTTCCATCCTCTCTACATGTCCAAACCACCTGAACAACCCCTCCTCAGCCCTCTGGATAATAATTTTGGTAATCCCGCACCTCCTTCTAATTTCCCAAATACGAATTCTCTGCATTATATTCACACCACACATTGCTCTCAGACATGACATCTCCACTGCCTCCAGCCTTCTCCTTGTTGCAACATTCACCACCCATGTTTCACACCCATACAAGAGCATTGGAATAACTATACTCTCATACATTACCCTCTTTGTTTCCATGGACAAAGTTCTTTGTCTCCACAGACTTCTAAGTGCACCACTCACCTTTTTCCCATCATCAATTCTAAGATTCACCTTATCTTTCATAGACCCATCTGCTGACATCTGAGAAAGGTATCCCTGTATTTCATAACCCCAGTCCCCTGTGCCTCAATGCACGCGATTGGAATAGTACAAATTGTGCCATATGTTGATGGTGTAGTTTAATATTAGTATTGGAGATATGAAGGTAATCAGAAGAGGCATTCACACATCATATGGAAAAAATATTTAAATTAAATCAAAATTAAAATTTATTTTATGCAGTACACAGATAATGTAGTTTACATGTAATAAAATATTGTTAGGCACAAAAGAAAGCCACTGGTATACAATGCTCATCAGGCAAACTAACCCTAATTGTGAGAAAACAAATGAAAATATTGCTGAGAAAGTTTCAAAAAAAGAGGAAAGTCTTCCCTCATTAAATTTAAAAGCACCATAAAACCTCAGATTTTTTAGTTTTTTCTTTTTGTAGTATTCATTTCTCATTTACATTCCATTTAAAATTCTCTACAATCCTGTAAGAAAAAATATCTGATTTTGAGTTGCTTAAAAATTACAATTTCATAAAATTAATGTGCGTGCATGTCTGTTAGTTACCTTTTTTTGTCCTAGGCACATGTCGATTAGACACTAGGCCTGTTGTATGTGTAAGGAAACACTTCAAAATGTTTCCGCCCCGCCGGGAATTGAACCCGGGCCCTCCGTGCGTGAAGCGAGAGCTTTAGCCACCAGGCCACCGCGTGTACATGTGTGTGTCCGTGCGTGAGTGTACTCACCTATTTGTACTCACCTATTTGTGGTTGCAGGGGTCGAGTCATAGCTCCTGGCCCCGCCTCTTCACTGATTGCTACTAGGTCCTCTCTCTCCCTGCTCCATGAGCTTTATCAAACCTAGTCTTAAAACTATGTATGGTTCCTGCCTCCACTATGTCGCTTTCCAAGCTATTCCACTTCCTGACAACTCTATGACTGAAGAAATACTTCCTAACATCCCTTTGACTCATAGGAGTCTTCAACTTCCAATTGTGACCCCTTGTTTCTGTGTGTCCGTGCGTGAGTGTCTGTGTGTCCGTGCGTGAGTGTCTGTACGTCCGTGCGTGAGTGTCTGTGTGTCCGTGCGTGAGTGTCTGTGTGTCCGTGCGTGAGTGTCTGTGTGTCCGTGCGTGAGTGTCTGTGTGTCCGTGCGTGAGTGTCTGTGTGTCCGTGCGTGAGTGTCTGTGTGTCCGTGCGTGAGTGTCTGTGTGTCCGTGCGTGTGAGTCCATGTGTGTACATGTGTGTGTCTGTGCGTGTGTGTGTCCATGCATGTGTGTGTGGGTGGGGGGGAAAAAGAAAGCTGCGTGTTTTTCATAAGACTGCAAGAGATCTACCAAAACAGTTTCTTACCCAGTGTTATTGATAGCTGCTGCAATGTAGGAGGTCTTGTTGCCTGGGGCAGCACACGCATCAATCACATTACTTCCTGGCTTTATGCCACTCACTAACACTGGCAAACAACTAGCCTGAAAACACATCATGTAACTACTGAATAATTCAGTTTCATAATATAATAAAAATTTAAAATGCAATAAATGCTGGAAGAAACTGAACACTTTTACCTCTGGGCCAACACAGGCTAAGTGAAAGTTTCTTTCTTTTTTGGGGTCACCCTGCTTCAGTGAGAGATGACTGGTGTGTTGGAAAAAAAAATTATGTAATAACTGAAAATATTGTAATAAATCAGTCCTACATGATGGCAACAATACGATGTCTTGGCATTTTTAACCCTTTGACTGTTTCGGACGTATATATACGTCTTACGAGCCAATGTTTCGGACGTATTTATACGCCTAAATTCTAGCGGCCTTAAATCAAGCAGGAGAAAGCTGGTAGGCCCACATGTGAGAGAATAGGTCTGTGTGTGCAGTATAAAAAAAATCCTGCAGCAAGCAGTACATAATGAGAAAAAAAAACTCCGACCATATTTTTGGATTAAAACGCCGACATTGAGGTGTATTTTCGTATAGTATTTATGGGTGTATTCTCTTTTTCATGGTCTCATTTTATAGAATGGAAGACATATTACAGGAATAGAGATGATTTTGATTAGTTTCGTGTTGTAAACAATCTTGAAATTGAGCTCAAAATAGCCGAAATGTTCGATTTTTGCCAATGTTCAAAAGTAAACAAATCACACCACGCGTACAATACACATCAACTGGTGAGTCTAATATTCTTTCACAAGTGCACAGATATTATTCATACAATTTTTACAATAATGCAATAGTCTGGATAACAATAAATCTTCTATTTTTTGTGTGAATAAAAAATAAAAATAGAAAGCAAGAGTAATGTAAGAGGGGCCTAAAGACGTGACTAATGAACAGATAACATCTTATTTTAGTGCTAGGGATGTCTGCATTGTTTATTCTGGACCCTATTTTGAAATTGATATCGTTTTTTATTTTGCATGAAATTGGTGAAATTGCCATTTTCTGACCACTTTATTGGGTAGTTGAAATCGGTAAATTGGTGATTTCTTGCACTCAATCGATAGAACAAATGGAGTTCTAAAGAAATAGCTATGAGTTTGGTCGACTGTCTCAATGGAATTGACCGAAAATAGGGCTCAAAGTCGGCGAAATCGCTGATGCGTATATATCACTGACATCGCTAACTTTGCGAGAGCGTAATTCCGTAAGTTTTCAATCAAATTTCATACTTTTGGTGTCATTACCATCGCGAAAAGATTCTCTATCATTTCATAAGAAAAAATAATTTTTTTTTTCTAAAATTTTCCGACATAGAATGACAGTTTCAGAATGGGGCCTCCGACAGTCAAAGGGTTAAACAAGCATTCTTAATTCATTGCATGCCTAATTACATCTCTAGTCACATTACAGGCCACGAGCACACCGTATTTTCACAGATTATTTTCAAATTTTAATTTAATAGATTTTTTTTTTTTCAACAAGTCGGCCGTCTCCCACCGAGGCAGGGTGACCCAAAAAGAAAGAAAATCCCCAAAAAGGAAATACTTTCATCATCATTCAACACTTTCACCACACTCTTACATAATCACTGTCTTTGCAGAGACGCTCAGATACGACAGCTGAGAATAAGTCCCTCCCAGCTGTCACTATCCCAGACCCCTCCTTTAAAGTGCAGGCATTATACTTCCCATTTCCAGGACTCAAGTCCAACTAAATCAATTAACTGATTTCCCTGAATCCCTTGACAAAATGTTACCCTGCTCACACTCCAACAGCTCGTCACGTCCCAAAAACCATTCGTCTCCATTCACTCCTATCTAATACGCTCACACATGCTTGCTGGAAGTCCAAACCCCTCGCCCACAAAACCTCCTTTACCCCCTCTCTCCAACCTTTTCGAGGACGACCCCTACCCCGCCTTCCTTCCCCTACAGATGTATACGCTCTCCAAGTCATTCTACTTCGATCCATTCTCTCTAAATGACCAAACCACCTCAACAACACCTCTTCAGCCCTATGACAAATACTTTTAGTAACTCCACACCTTCTCCTAATTTCCACACTTCGAATTTTCTGCATAATATTTACACCACACATTGCCCTTAGACAGGACATCTCCACTGCCTCCAGCCGCCTCCTCGCTGCAGCATTTGCAACCCATGCTTCACACCCATATAAGAGTGTTGGTACCACTATACTTTCGTACATTCCCTTCTTTGCCTCCATGGATAACTTTTTTTGTCTCCACAGATACCTCAACGCACCACTCACCTTTTTTCATTCATCAATTCTATGATTGACCTCATCCTTCATAAACCCATCCGCTGACACGTCAACTCCCAAATATCTGAAAACATTTACTTCTTCCATAATCCCTCTCCAATGTGATATCCAATTTTTCTTTATTTAAATCGTTTGATACCCTCATCACCTTACTCTTATCTATGTTCACTTTCAACTTTCTACCTTTACACACCCTCCCAAACTCGTCCACTAACCTTTGCAACTTTTCTTTAGAATCTCCCATAAGCACAGTATCAGCAGCAAACAGTAACTGTGTCAACTCCCATTTTGAATTTAATTCCCCATAATTTAATCCCACCCCTCTCCCCAACACCCTAGCATTTACTTCTTTTACACCCCATCTATAAATATATTAAACAACCATGGTGACATTACACACACCTGTCTAAGACCTACTTTTACTGGGAAGTAATCTCCCTCTCTCCTACACACCCTAACCTGAGCCTCACTATCCTCATAAAAACTCTTTACAGCCTTCAGTAACTTACTACCTATTCCATACACTTGCAACATTTGCCACATTGCTCCCCTATCCATTCTATCATATGCCTTTTCTAAATCCATAAATGCAATGAAAACTTTTCTACCTTTATCTAAATACTGTTCACATATATGCTTCACTGTAAACATTTGATCTACACATCCCCTACCCACTCTAAAGCCTCCTTGCTCATCTGCAATCCTACTCTCTGTCTTACCTCTAATTCTTTCAATAATAACCCTGCCATACACTTTACCTGGTATACTCAGTAAACTTATTCCCCTACAATTCTTACAATCTCTTTTATTTCCCTTCCCTTTATATAAAGGAACTATACATGCTCTTTGCCAATCCCTAGGTACCTTCCCCTCTTTCATACATTTATTAAACAAAAATACCAACCACTCCAACACTATATCACCCCCTGCTTTTAACATTTCTGTCATGATCCCATCAGTTCCAGCTGCTTTACCCCCTTTCATTCTATGTAATGCCTCACACACCTCCCCCACACTCACATCCTACTCTTCTTCACTCCTAAACGATGTTGTACCTCCCTGGCCAGTGCATGAAATTACCGCCTCCCTTTTTTCATCGACATTTAAAAGTTCCTCAAAATATTCCCGCCATCTACCCAATACACCTCCAGCTCCCCATCTACTAACTCCCCTACTCTGTTTTTAACTGACAAATCCATTCGTTCCCTAGGCTTTCTTACCTTGTTTATCTCACTCCAAAATTTCTTCTTGTTTTCAGCAAAATTTCTTGACAGAGCCTCTCCCACTCTTTCATCTGCTCTCCTTTTGCACTCTCTCCCCACTCTCTTCACCTTTCTTTTACTCTCCATATACTCTGCTCTTCTAGTAACACTTCTGTTTTGTAAAAACCTCACATAAGCTACCTTTTTCTCTTTTATCACACCCTTTACTTCTTCATTCCACCACTCACTCCTCTTTCCTCCTGCACCCACCCTCCTATAGCCACAAACTTCTGCCCCACATTCTAATACTGCATTTTTAAAAATATCCCAACTCTCTTCAACCTCTCCACTACTCCTACTAGCACTAGCCCACCTCAATGGTGAGTACTAAGAGTTTACAAGAATTTAGCAACAGATGATATTGTGTAACACTACCTCAGAAGATGTGCATAAAATATTAGTGAGAGGTTTCCCAAGAGGATGAAAAGTTACTGCCCAAAATCAGAATAAACTGTAGAAACAAGAGGCATCTGGACTCTGAGACTGGAAAAGCAGCAACTAATTACAACTGTGGATTTCAACAGTTTCATTGGCACAACATTTGGATTTCTGCAGAAATGTTTCAGGCACCCACTAGACAGAAATTACATTGCACCAACTAGAAAGAATAGCTTTTTTTTGTAAAGTGATTCTAGAACTTTTATTATTTTGAAATGCAATACTCTTTACTTTGTAATAAAAACACACTTATGAAATCTTGTAGCACTTCATGTCAACCAAGATTTTATTGCACTCGAACATGGAATACATCAGTACTATTTGGAATTGGTATAAATAATTGTATAGTAAATATACAAATAACCAGCACATAGGAGAAAGAGAAGCTGATGTTGATGTTTTGGTCCGACTTGGACGATTTACAGTCACACTAACATAAGAGAGTGAGGAGACCAGTATATATAGGCAAGGAGAGGACAAGGACAGGACCAAGAGAGGTGGAAAAACTAGTGGCAGTGGCAAGGCTGGTAGTGGAAGCAGTAGTAGAAGAAACAGAGGTAGTAAAATGTAGGGAGAGTAGTTTAGTGGCACCAGAGAAAGGGAAGTGAAGGGTGAAGGGAGGAAATTGTAATGGTAGTAGCAATAGTAGAAGAAATGGAGTGGTAGACATAGTAGTAGTAGCAGAAGTGGGGTCAGTCTAAGGACAAGAACAAGGAACACTGCAGGAGAGCTAAGGGCCCACAAGGGGTAAGACCAAAAACACAGGGGAAAAAACCTACGGACAAAACATACTTAGGCAGAAGAGAGGAAAATGAAGAAAGAAAAAGGAAACAATAATAAAGAAGAAGAAGTAGGAAAAGGAGGAGAAGAAAGGATCAGGTCAAGTCACGAGTGTTCTGAAGTTTGGAGCATTTGAGAATGTAGTGAGAAAGAAAGGCATCAACAGAGACAAAGCCAAGACTAAGATTCACACAAGGAAAGTTGTGAATAAGGGATGCTTCAACAAGACGGCATCTGTGAAGGCTAAAAGTAGGGTAGACAGTTTCAGCAGAGGACCAGTCTATAGGATGACTGTGATCTCTAACATGACAGAAAAGAGAATTGTTGGTGTCAACAAGCCTAACACTTCTTTTGTGCTTTTCAAGTCTGTCCAAAATGTTGTCACAAGCTTCTTTCTCCTATGTGCGGGTTATCTGTGTATTGTTCCAGTAATGGTATTGTGCCTTTTTGTTCTTTTGTACAGTAAATTTTTTATTATTTTTTTTTTTTTTTATTAACACATCGGCCGATTCCCACCAAGGCAGGGTGGCCCGAAAAAGAAAAACTTTCATCATCATTCACTCCATCACTGTCTTGCCAGAAGGGTGCTTTACACTACAGTTATAAAACTGCAACATTAACACCCCTCCTTTAGAGTGCCGGCACTGTACTTCTCATCTCCAGAACTCAAGTCCGGCCTGCCGGTTTCCCTGAATCCCTTCATAAATGTTACTTTGCTCACACTCCAACAGCACGTCAAGTATTAAAAACCATATGCCTCCATTCACTCCTATCAAATACGCTCACACATGCTTGCTGGAAGTCCAAGCCCTCGCACACAAAACTTCCTTTACCCCTCCCTCCAACCTTTCCTAGGCCGACCCCTACCCCGCCTTCCCTCCACTACAGATTTATACACTCTCGAAGTCACTCTGTCTCGTTCCATTCTCTCTACATGTCCAAACCACCTCAACAACCCCTCCTCAGCTCTCTGGACAATCGTTTTGGTAATCCCGCACCTCCTCCTAATTTCCAAACTCCGAATTCTCTGCATTATATTCACACCACACATTGACCTCAGACATGACATCTCCACTGCCTCCAGCCTTCTCCTCGTTGCAACATTCATCACCCATGCTTCACACCCATATAAGAGCGTTGGTATAACTATACTCTCATACATTCCCTCTTTACTTCCATGGACAAGGTTCTTTGTCTCCACAGACTCAAGTGCTCCACTCACCCTTTTCCCTCATCAATTCTATGATTCACCTCATCCTTCATAGACCCATCCGCCGACATGTCCACTCCCAAATATCTGAATACATTCACCTCCTCCATACTCTCTCCCTCCAATCTGATATCCAATCTTTCGTCACCTATTCTTTTTGTTATCCTCATCACCTTACTCTTTCCTATATTCACTTTCAATTTTCTTCTTTTACACACCCTACCAAATTCATCCACCAACCTCTGCAGCTTCTCTTCAGAATCTCCCAAAAGCACAGTGTCATCAGCAAAAAGCAACTGTGACAACTCCCACTTTGTATTTGCTTCTTTATCTTTTAGCCCAACACCTCTTGCCAAGACCCTCGCATTCACTTCTCTTACAACCCCATCTATAAATATATTGAACAACCACGGTGACATCACACATCCTTGTCTAAGGCCCACTTTTACTGGGAAATAGTCCCTTCTCTCCTACACACTCTAACCTGAGCCTCACTATCCTCATAAAAACTCTTCACTGCTTTCAGTAACCTTCCTCCTATTCCATACACCTGCAACATCTGCCACATTGCCCCCTATCTACCCTATCATACGCCTTTTCCAAATCCATAAATGCCACAAAAACATCTTTACCCTTATCCAAATACTGTTCACCTATATGTTTCACTGTAAACACTTGGTCTACACACCCCTACCTTTCCTAAAGCCCCTTGTTCATCTGCTATCCTGCTTTCTGTTTTACTCTTAATTCTTTCAATAATAACTCTACCATACACTTTACCAGGTACACTCAACAGACTTATTCCCCTATAATTTTTGCACTCTCTTTTGTCCCCTTTGCCTTTATACAAAGGAACAATACACGCTCTCTGCCAATCCCTAGGTACCTTACCCTCTTCCATACATTTATTAAATAATAGCACCAACCACTCCAAAATTATATCCCCACCTGCTTTTAACATTTCTATCTTTATCCCATCAATCCCAGCTGCCTTACCCCTTTCATTCTACCCACTGCCTCACGAACTTCCCTACACCCACAACTGGCTCTTCCACACTCCTACAAGATGTTATTCCTCCTTGCCCTACACACAAAATCACAGCTTCCCTGTCTTCATCAACATTTAACAAATCCTCAAAATATTCTCTCCATCTTCCGATACCTCTAACTCTCCATTTAATAACTCTCCTCTCCTATTTTTAACTGTCAAATCCATTTGTTCTCTAGGCTTCCTCAACTTATTAATCTCATTCCAAAACTTTTTCTTATTTTCAACAAAATTTGCTGATAACATCTCACCCACTCTCTCATCTGCTCTCTTTTTACATTGCTTCACCACTCTTTTAACCTCTCTTTTTCTCTCCATATACTCTTCCTCCTTGCATCACTTCTACTTTGTAAAAACCTCTCATATGCTAACTTTTTCTCCCTTACTACTCTCTTCACATCATCATTCCACCAATCGCTCCTCTTCCCTCCCGCACCCACTCGCCTGTAACCACAAACTTCTGCTGAACACTCTAACACTACATTTTTAAATCTACCCCATACATTTTCGACCCCATTGCCTACACTCTCACTAGCCCATCTATCCTCCAATAGTTGTTTATATCTTACCCTAACTGCCTCCTCTTTTAGTTTATAAACCTTCACCTCTCTTTTACTTACTGATTCTATTTTCCTTGTATCCCATCTACCTTTTACTCCCACTGTAGCTATAACTAAAAAGTGATCTGATATATCTGTAGCCCCTCTATAAACATGTACATCCTGAAGTCTACTCAACAGTCTTTTATCTACCAATACATAGTCCAACAAACTACTGTCATTACGCCCTACATCATATCTTGATATTGTAGATTAATAGGGAAGAGGGATTGTCTGAGTGTCTATTTAATCAGAATGTTAAAAATAGCAAAAGGAGTACTGTATATGTACAGGAAGGCCCTGCTTTACAGCGTTTCACTAATACAGCGGCTTTCAATTATACCCATTCTTCATTTATTCAGACTTCCTACAATAAATATATTCACCACTCACTATAAGCTAAGGATGAAAACATTTTAAGGTAAGTAATGTGTGTACTGTATAAGAACTTTTTAGGCCTAGTTCTATTGCTCACTTAATACATGATAGTGTAAACATGTTATCAGGATTTTATATGCTTTTGAAAGTGGAAAAAGGCAATGATTCACTTTATAGAAATTTTCCCTTTACAGCAGTAGCCCAGAACCTAACCTGCTGTATAAGCAGGGCCCTCCTGTACAATAATACAGTACTGTACACAAAAATTATAGATATACTGCAATAAACACTGAAAATAAAGGAGTTAAAAGTACAGTGGTACCTCGAGTTACGATGGTCCCCAAAATCGCCCTTTTATGTAAGTTTATTTTTTTAAATGCTTTTGTAGGTATATTTTTGGGGGTGTAAAAGGACTAGTCTATTTTACATCATTCCTTATGGGGATAAATTCGTTTGGTAATGGCACTTGAACAGCATTCTCGAACGAAAAAATATCGTAACTCGAGGTACCACTGTACAAGTTAATTAGTGGACTTTGTCTAGAATTTTAAAAGTCCATTGTATAAGAGACTTACTGTATTTCCTTTCTTCTTTTGATTACTTTTGGCTTCTAACACTCCATACAAGGAAATCTTATAATATTAAATGATTCAGGGTGTGATCTCTCTAGAAATGGGAAATAAGTCACACTATTTAGCTATCTTGCATTATCTTGGGTTAAAAATATATATATTTTGTAAAGTACTTTTTACGTACCCATAACATCATCCTAGGAAAGGTTGGAGGGAGGGGGTAAAGGAGGTTTTGTATGCGAGAGGCTTGGACATCCAAATGGCATGTGTGAATGTGTTAGATAGGAGTGGAGGCAAGTGATTCTTATGACTTGACACCCTGTTGGAGTGTGATCAGAGTAATATTTATGAAGGAATTCAGGGAAACCAGTTAGCTGGACTTGAGTCCTGGAGATGTGAAGTACAGTGCCTGCACTCTGAAGGAACTGTGGGGCATATCTGCAGATTTGAACTGTAGTATTGGTATCTCTCTGGCAAGACAGTAAAGGAGTGGAAATATAAACTCATAAGCAGTACAATGTGATCCTTTATTGACAACGTTTCACCCACACAGTGGGCTTTATCAAGTCACAAACAGATCTACCTGGGTGAAAGGTACAAGAGTATATATAGTACCTTTCATCCAGGTAGATCTGTTTGTGACTTGATAAAGCCCACTGTGTGGACGAAACATTGTCAATAAAGGATCACATTATACTGCTTATGTGTTTATATTTCCATCGTGTCGGTATTTTATACCATTTATTTCCACAGTAAAGGTGATGGTGAAAGTATATATATTTATTACAAATAAAAATACATGATTATTGTTAGCAATGAATAAATATACAACACTATACAATGATACAGTAAACAAATTGTGTGGATAAGGTTCAGCCTAGCATCACATTACCTTGTCTTGCAGTATAACATCATTGTTGGTATAGAGTAAGTTGTCCCAGAAAGGTGTCTTGGGTGGGAATACCAACAACTCATCTACATGATAATCTCTCAGGTAGGTCGACTCTCCTAGTTTCTGAAATTACAGTACAACAACATTTAAAACAAATAAACAAACACCCAAACACACATGCACTCATTCATATGAATGCATGAACATGAACACGAGTGTGCACACACACAGGTAGCAACCAGTGAAGAGGTGAGACCATTAGCTGCAACTCACCATATACAGTGGTACCTCGAGTTACGATGGTCCCCAAAATCGCCCTTTTACGTAAGTTTATTTTTTTAAATGCTTTTGTAGGTATATTTTTGGGGGTGTAAAAGGACTAGTCTAGTTTACATTATTCCTTATGGGGATAAATTCGTTTGGTAATGGCACTTGAACAGCATTCTCGAACGAAAAAATATCGTAACTCGAGGTACCACTGTATAGGTGAGGTGAGTACAAGGCTTAAACTGCATTTCCAACAATCATGCACTGGTTATAACACCAATAAAATTTTGTCCCAAAGATGACCCCATCATGAAACTGACTGAGCCATGGTAATGTTTCTGTTTATAGATTTTTACGACCTGGAGAAACACCACTCCTGACTCAGGCTCATGTACTCACCTATGTGTTATAGCATGGGTTGAGTCACAGCTCCTATGAGTGTGCATGTGAGAGAGAGAACAAGAGAAAGAGAACAAGAGAAAGAGAGAGAACAAGAGAAAGAGAGAGAACAAGAGAAAGAGAGAGAGAACAAGAGAAAGAAAGAGAGAGAACAAGAGAAAGAGAGAGAACAAGAGACAGAGAGAGAGAACCAAGAGAAAGAGAGAGCAAGATAAAGAGAGAGAAAACAAGAGAAAGAGAGAGAACAAGAGAAAGAGAGAGAGAACAAGAGAAAGAGAGAACAAGAGAAAGAGAGAACAAGAGAAAGAGAGAACAAGAGAAAGAGAGAGAGAACAAGAGAAAGAGAGAGAGAACAAGAGAAAGAGAGAGAGAACAAGAGAAAGAGAGAGAGAACAAGAGAAAGAGAGAGAGAACAAGAGAAAGAGAGAGAGAACAAGAGAAAGAGAGAGAACAAGAGAGAGAGAGAGAACAAGAGAAAGAGAACAAGAGAGAGAGAGAACAAGAGAAAGAGAGAGAACATGAGAAAGAGAGAAAGAAAAAGAAAGAAAAGAGAGAGAGAGAATGAGAATCCCATGAATATACAGACAACTGTACTCTGACATATACTTATCCAAGAGAAGAAATGCCAGCTGCTCTAAGCTACATCGATCACCAGCTTAGAGCTATATCAGCTTGGGGAAACCGATGGCAGGTAACATTTGCACCTGAGAAAACACAAATTATGATGGTCTCTAGGCACCATGATGGTAATGCTGGAGCAGTAGTAAGTATGAATGAGAGAGTGTTGGTACCTGGGGAAGAAGTTGATATCCTTGAGGTGAAGTCTGACTCCAAACTGACCATGAAGAACCACGTTGTAAATCTTGCAAACAAGGCTGCCAGGAAGTTTCAACATATCTTGCATCTGCCTGACAGTAGAGGTTGCAAGATTCTGTACAAGGCACAAGTATGCACACACCTAGAATATGATCCACTTTCTTGGATTGCCTGCCCCCATCTCATCTGCCACTTCTTGACAGAGCAGAGAACAGAGGAAGATGCCTCATCTCTCGCCTGGACCCGGCATGGATAGATCTATCATTTCAGCAGAACCTTCAAAACAGGAGGGATGTGGGCAGCCTTATTGCCATGTACAAAGCCAACATTGTCAAAGTACCACACTTGGCTCCACCGAGGACAGCGAGAAGTGAGCTTCAACACAACAAGACGGGCAGCAAGCAGCAACTTCACTCTGACTGTACCCTTTTCCAGAACATCACTTCATCTGAGATCACTTATTCCCAGGATGACTCGAGTCTGGAATATGTTCGTACAGCATAATGATATCATCAAAATTAAGTCAGTTGACCACCAAATGAAATTGCTGGCCCACAGATGGCTTCACCTTCACCCTGATCCCTACCTGTATGTCTCATAACAATAAAAAGGGGCTTTTAAATGAGCTGATGTAGGTAACAGCTCTTAGCATGCCAATAAAGTTAGGAATTCTTAACCTAACCTTGTCAAACCCTGTGTAAAATAAAAAAAAGTGGAGAGAGAGAGAGAGAGAGAGAGAGAGAGAGAAAAGAGAGAAAAGAGAGAGAAAAGAGAGAGAGAAAAGAGAGAGAGAAAAGAGAGAGAGAAAAGAGAGAGAGAAAAGAGAGAGAAAAGAGAGAGAGAAAAGAGAGAGAAAAGAGAGAGAGAAAAGAGAGAGAGAAAAGAGAGAGAGAAAAGAGAGAAAAGAGAGAAAAGAGAGAGAGAAAAGAGAGAGAGAAAAGAGAGAGAGAAAAGAGAGAGAGAAAGAGAGAGAGAAAGAGAGAGAGAGAGAGAGAAGAGAAGAGAGAGAGAGAGAAGAGAGAGAGAAGAGGAGAGAGAGAGAAGAGAGAGAGAGAGAAGAGGAGAGAGAAGAGGAAGAGAGAGAAGAGAAGAGAGAGAAGAGAGAGAGAAGAGAGAGAGAAGAAGAGAGAAGAGAGAGAGAAGAGAGAGAGAGAGAAGAGAGAGAGAGAAGAGAGAGAGAAGAGAGAGAGAAGAGAGAGAGAAGAGAGAGAGAAGAGAGAGAGAAGAGAAGAGAGAAGAGAAGAGAGAAGAGAAGAGAGAAGAGAAGAGAGAAGAGAAGAGAGAAGAGAAGAGAGAAGAAGAGAGAGAGAAAGAGAAGAGAAGAGAAGAGAGAAGAGAAAGAGAGAGAGAAGAGAGAAGAGAAGAGAGAAGAGAGAAGAAGAGAAAGAGAAAAGAGAGAAAGAGAGAAGAGAAAAGAGAAGAGAAGAGAAAAGAGAGAGAGAAGAGAAGAGAAAAGAGAGAGAAGAGAAGAGAAAAGAGAGAGAGAAGAGAAAAGAGAGAGAGAAGAGAAAAGAGAGAGAGAAGAGAAAAGAAAAGAGAGAAAAGAAGAGAGAGAAAAGAAAAGAGAGAGAGAAAAGAAAAGAGAGAGAGAAGAGAAAAGAGTGAGAGAAGAGAAAAGAGAGAGAGAAGAGAAAAGAGAGAGAGAAGAGAAAAGAGAGAAGAGAGAGAAGAGAAAAGAGAGAGAGAAGAGAAAAGAGAGAGAGAAGAGAGAGAGAAAAGAGAGAGAGAAGAGAAAAGAGAGAGAGAAGAGAGAAAGAGAGAGAAGAGAGAAAGAGAAGAGAGAAGAGAGAAAGAGAAGAAAGAAGAGTAGGAGAGACAGAAGAGAGGAATAAAGAGAAGAGAGAGTGAGTGAGCGCACAAGCACTATCAAGCACACACGTGGCAATGCAGAGGATCAGAGAATACCTGACAGGAAGGAAACAAGTAAATGAGTGGAACAAACTCCTAAGTACCATCATAGAAGCTAAAACGTTGTTTAGTTTTAAAAATAGGTTAGATAAATACACGAGTGGGTGTGGGTGGGTGTGAGTTGGACTTGACTAGCTTGTGCTACTAGGTCTGATGCCGTGCTCCTTCCTTAAGTGAATGTGACCTGACCTGACTAGGTTGGGTCATCGGCTTAAGCCAGTAGGAGATTTGTACCTGCCTCACATGGGCCAGTAGGCCTGCTGCAGTGTTCCTTCTTTCTTATGTTCGTATGACAAGGTGTCAGAGTGGGAGCCTGAGACAAGCAGAGTTCCACAAGGGTCAGTCCTAGGACTGGTGCTGTTTCTGGTATACTATATGGATAACATGACAGAAGGGACAGATTCAGTTGTGTACTTGTTGGCAGACAATGTGAAGCTAATGCAGGAATTAAATCGGATGAAAATCAGACAGGACCACAAAGAGATCTAGATAGGCTGCAAGCCTGATGCAGCAACTGGCTCCTGGAGTTTAACCCCACCAAGTGCAAGGGCATGAAGATTGGGGAAACTCAAAGAAGACCACAGACAGAGTACAGGCTAGGGGCCAAAGACTGCAAACCTCACTCAATGAAAAGGATCTTGGGGTGAGTATAATACCGAACACATCTTCTGAGGCGCACATCAACCAAATAACTGCTGCAGCATATGGGCGCCAGGCAATCCTAATAGCGTTTCGACGCCTTAGTAAAGAATCGTTCAAGACTCTGCACACCATAAACGTGGAAATAAATGGTATAAAATACCGACACAATGGAAAAATAAACATAAGCAGTATAATGTGATCCTTTATTGACAACGTTTCGCCCACGCAGTGGGCTTTATCGAGTCACAGACAAATCTACCTGGAAAAAGAGTAATATGAGTATTTATAAGATTTAATCAGGTGGAGAATGCTGGGTCAGGTGGAGAATGCTGCATGTGACAGTCTTCAAAGTAGTGTGATAGTTTCCAGGTAGATCTGTCTGTGACTCGATAAAGCCCACTGCGTGGGCGAAACGTTGTCAATAAAGGATCACATTATACTGCTTATGTGTTTATTTTTCCACACCATAAATGTCAGGCCCCTTATTGAAGTATGCAGCACCAGTAGGGAACCCACACCTGGTGAAGCACATCAAGAAATTAGATAAAGTGCAAAGGTTTGCAACAAGACTAGTCCCAGAGCTAAGGAGTATGTCCTACAAGGAGAGGTTAAGAGAAATCAACCTAACGACACTGGAGGACAGAAGGCATAGGGAAGAAATGATAACGACAAACTACTGAGAGGAATTGACAGGGTGGATAGGGACAAAATGTTTCAGAGATGGGACACAGCAGTAAGGGGTCACAACTGGAAGTTGAAGACTCTAATGAGTCACAGGAATGTTTAGGAAGTATTTCTTATATCACAGAGTTGTCAGGAAGTGGAACAATCTGAAGTGATGTAGTGGAGGCAGGATCCATACATGGCTTTAAGAAGAGATACGATAAAACTCGTGGAGCTTGGAGTGAGTTGACCTAGTTGCGACCAGTGAAGAGACAGGGCCAGGAGCTGTGACTCAACCCAACCAGAAATAGGTAAGTACGCATGCGCGTGTGCACACACACGCTACGATCACGTGGTCATGAGTTTCGGATACATAGTAAAGTTACAAGTGTAGAGGGAAACACGAAGAGTAGGACGGGAGAAGCCAAACTACAAAAGAGGGGACTACACATGCATGAGGAATTTGTTGCACGAGGTTCAGTGGGAAAGAGAACTGGTGGGAAAAATCAGTAAATGAAATGATGCAATACGTGACAACGAAATGCAAAGAGGCAAAGGAGAGGTTCATACCCAAGGGTAACAGAAATAATGGAGGACCAGAATGAGCTCTCGGTTCATCCAAAGGTGTAGAGAGGGTAAAACTAAGTGCACTAGAGAATGGAAAAAATATAGAAGACAAAGGACCCAGGAAAATAGAGAGATTAGTCGAAAAGCCATAAACGAACGTGCACAAATAAGGAGAGAGGCCCAGCAGCAAACCAAAAATGACGTAGCATCGAAAGCCAAGTCTGACCCGAAGCTGTTGTACAGCCACATTAGGAGGAAAACAACATTCAAGGTCCAGGTAATCTGGCTAAGGAAGGAAAGAGCGAAGTACACAAGAAACAACTGAGAAGTATGTAAGGAGGTTAAGGGTTAAGGGAAATCGACCTGACAACCTTGGAGGACAGGAGGGACAGGGCAGACATGATAATGACATATAAAATACTGAGAGGAATTGACTAGGTGGATAGCAACAGGATGTTTCAGAGATGGGATACAGAAACAAGGGGGCACAGTTGGAAACTGAAGACTCAGATGAGTCACAGGGCTATTAGGAAGTATTTCTTCAGTCATAGAATTGTCAGGAAGTGGAATAGTCCAGAGAGTGATGTAGTAGAGAAGAGGTATAATAATGCTCAATGAGCAAGGAGAGAGTGGACCTAGTAGTAGTGACCAGAGAAGAGGCGGGGACAGGAGCTAAGACTCGTCCCCTGCGTGTGCACACACACACACATGCACGGATGCACACACATGCACATGGACACGCACACATGCATGGACGCACACATGCAAGGCAGCAGAGGAGAGGAGAGGTTTGTACCTAAGGGCAACAGAAATAATGAGAAGGCCAGAACGAGCCCTTGGTTCACCCAGAGGTGTAGAGAGGCCAAAACTTAATGCGCTAGAGAATGAAAGAAGTATAGGAGGCATAGGACCCAGGAAAATAGTCAAAGAGCCAGAAATAAATATGCTTGGGTAAGGAGGAGGGAGGCCCAATGACAACACGAAAATGACATAGCAGTGAAAGTAAAGTCCAACCCAAAAGCTGTTGTACAGCCAAAGACCAGGTAATCAGGCTGAGGAAAGGAGGCGAGATCACAAGAAATGACCAAGAAGTATGTGAGGAGCTCAACATGAGATTTAAAGAAGTATGCACAGTGGAGATAGAAAGGACTCCTGAAACACAGAGGGGTGGAGTACACCACCAAGTGCTAGACACAATACATACAACCAAGGAAGAGGTGAAGATGCTGCTAAGTGAACTAGATACCTCAAAGGCAATGGGGCCAGATAACATCTCTCCATGGGTCATGAGAGAGGGAGCAGAGGTGCTCTGTGTACCACTAACAATAATCTTCAACACATCTATCGAAACAGGGCAGCTCCCTGAGGTAAGGAAGACAGCAAATGTAGTCACAATTTTTAAAAAAGGAGACAGACATGCAGCACTAAACTACAGACCAGTATCACTGACATGAATAGTATGCAAAGTCATGGAGATTATCAGAAGAGTGGTGGAGCACCTAGAAAGGAATGAGCTTATCAATGACAACCAGCATGGATTCAGGGATGGAAAATCCTGTGTCACAAACCTACTTGAGTTCCATGACAAGGTGACAGCAGTAAAATAAGAGAGACAGGGGTGGGCAAATTGCATTTTCTTGGACAGTAAGAAGGCTTTTGACACAGTTCCACACAAGAAATTAGTGCAAAAGCTGAAGGACCAGGCAGGTAAAACAGGGAAGGCACTGCAATGGATCAGCGAATACCTGACAGGAAGGCAGCAGTGAGACATAGTACGTGACAAGGTGTCAGAGTGGGTGCCTGTGAATGACATGTCGGAAGGAATAGACTCAGAAGTGTGTCTGTTTGCAGACGATGTCAAGTTAATGAGGAGAATTCAATTGGAGTAGGACCAGGCAGGACTACAAAGGGATCTGGACAGGCTACAGGCCTAGTCCAGCAAATGACTTCTGGAGTTCAACCCCGCCAAGTGCAGTCATGAAGGTCAGGGAAGGGCAAAGAAGACCACAGACAGAATACAGTCTAGGGGGCCATAGACTACAAACCTCACTCAAGAAAAAAGTTCTTGGAGTGAGAATAACACTGAACACATCTCCTGAGGCGCACATCAAACAAATAACTGCTGCGGCATACGGGCGCCTAGCAAACCTAAGAATAGCATTCTGACATCTCGGCAAGGAGTCGTTCAAGACTCTGTACACCGTGTACATCAGGTCTATATTGGAGTGAGCAGCACCAGTTTGGAACCCACACCTGGCCAAGCATGTCAAGAAATTAGAGAAAGTGCAAAGGTTTGCAACGAGATTAGTCCTGGAGCTAAGGGGCATGTCCTACGAGGAGAGGTTAAGGGAAATCGACCTGACGACATTGGAAGACAGGAGGGACAAGGGGAGGGGACGATAACAACATATAAATTACTGAGAGGAATCGACAGAGTGGACAGGGACAGGATGTTTCAGAGATGGGACACACCAACAAGGGGTCAT
Organism: Cherax destructor; assembly: GCA_009830355.1. Taxonomy (NCBI): domain Eukaryota; kingdom Metazoa; phylum Arthropoda; class Malacostraca; order Decapoda; family Parastacidae; genus Cherax; species Cherax destructor. The sequence goes on from WNWK01010961.1 coordinate 24,468, forward strand.
AATTGGAAGTCGAAGACTCAGATGGAAGTACGTATTTCTTCAGTCACAGAGTTGTCAGGAAGTGGAATAGCCTGGAAAGGGAGGTGATGGAGGCAGGATCCATACATAGCCTTAAGAAGAGGTATGATAAAGCTCACAGAACAGGGAGGGTGACCTGGTAGCGACCAGTGAAGAGGTAATGAGCTATTGTAGACAGCCTGTCTGCATAGACAGCCCATGCTGTCTGCCAGCTGAGTTCATATTTCGCGCCATGCTAGTTCCCATAGTTTCCGCCAGAGGGCAAGCCTGTAGGCATACCCATGTGAGTCTGGCTCACCCCTTCCTCTCCCTCACTTGGCGCCCAGACTTCTCTCAGACAAGGCCTAACTCCTCTCCCTCGCAAGGCATGGCCCACCCGGGCCATGGCCACAGACACACAGCTTGTGTACCCCACCCTTTATTACAAATAAAGTAAGAAGCCTCCGAAGCCTTATCATTGCATTCCCGCTACTAAGAAAGACGCCAAATAAACGTCGTTATATGTACTATGACTCGACCCCTGCAACCACAATTAGGTGAGTACTTACATACATACATACACACACACACACACATATACACTCAGCCAGATATATGTATGTAAAAAAAATACCATAGTGAAAATAAGAAATAAAACATGACAAGTTTCATGTGTTTACACACATCTGAAGATGTGTGTGTAAGCACATGAAAGAGCTCAGGTTTTATTTCTTATTTTCACTGTGGTATTTTTTTCATATTTGCAATCACATGTTTTATTGTGATTTCTTGTATAATATAAGTTGTAGTTGTCCTACACACCTACAACAACCTTTTACTACAGTATTACTCCAATTTTCATGTTTATTTCTTTGTCAAATGTCTTTACCTTTAATACAGCATATACAGTGGTACCTCGGTTACCGATGGTCCCCAAACTCAACCTTTTATGTAATTTTATTTTTTTAAATGCTTTTGTAAGTGTATTTTTGGGGGTCTAAAAGGACTAATCTATTTTACATTATTCCTAATGGGGATAAATTCGTTTGGTAATGGCACTTGAACAGCATTCTGGAATGAAAAAATATCGTTAACCGAGGTACCACTGTATTTGTTTGGTTTAAGTGTGGTGAGTTGTTTTATTTCATAAGGAAGTGTGACTTACTTTTACAGATGTTGAGAAGCAGTAGGTAATTATTTTATAAGGTGTTTGTTGATGATGAAGGGTGTGATGATAACTAATACCACACCAAGTAGATACTACCACACATTATGACCTGTCTGCCCAAGGCTATATTTATTTCAAAGTTCAATTTTATAATGAAAGGCAGTTTTTATGATTTCTTCCATCCTTATTATGTGAAGTAGGACCTCTCATAACATATTTATACAATTATCACAATTATCTCATATTATTTATACAATTATCACAATACTGCAGTAATACTGCAGTAAATCTTTTATTTTTTGGTGTGAATAAAAATTCTTTATGTTAATAAAAAATCAAAATAGAATTCATCTGTAAAGCCTGGAAATGTAACTAATAAACAGAGGAAATGTTATTTTAGTGCCAGGAATGCCTGCATTGTTTATTCTGGACCCTATTTTGAAATTGGAATATTTTGAACTTTGTATGAAATTGGCCAAATTACCAATTTCTGATCACTTTATTGGGTAGTTGAAATAGTTGATTGGGCAGTTTCTTGTGCTCAATCGATAAAATAGAAGTACAGTGGACCCTCGCTATTCGAACACTCCACAACTCACCCTTTTATGTAAGTTTATTATTGTAAGTGCTTTTATAAGTGTATTTTTGGGGGTCTGAAATGGACTAATCTAATTACGTACATCATTCCTTATAGGAATAAATTCGTTTGGTAACAGCACTTGAACAGCATTCTGGAATGAGGGTGAGTTTTGTAGTGTTCGAATAGCGAGGGTCCACTGTAATACTAGCGAAATAGCTAAGAATTTGGTCGACTGGAATAATGTAATTGGCTTAAAATAGGAATCAAACTGGGCAAAATTGCCGATGCGTAAATATTGCTGACAAAGTAAAATTTGCAAGTGTAATTTTGTCAGTTTTCCACCAAATTTCGTACTTTTTGTTTTATTACCTTCGGTAAAAGATTCTCTACCATTTCATAAGAAACAATAATTTTTTTTTTTAAATTCTTGGACTCTGTGGACAAGGTGTAGATCTATGGCTTGGATCCTCAAAGGGTTAAACACTTATTCACTCTTCATTATCAATCACTAACATGTTCAACAGTTAAAAAAATACAAATGGAGTGGATAACATCACTGTTAAAAGTGTTTAATTATAGTGTAGCTATGCCAACATATGATACTGGACCTTTGTGGCTTCTTGGAATTAATGCACAAAATATTTTATGTAGGTACAGTGGTACCTCGAGTTACGAGCTTAATTCGTTCCAGACGGCTATTCAAGTGCCAATACCGAAGGAATTTTTTCCCATAAGAAATAATGAAAATTCGATTAATCTATTTCAGACCCCCAAAAATACACTTACAAAAGCACCTACAAAAATACACTTACATAATTGTTCGAGTTGGGAGCTGCTCGCAAGTAGAGGTACCACTGTACAGTGGACCCTTGAAAATCGTCTCCCTTGAAGATCGGTGAATTTGAAAATCATCCACTTTTTTCGGCAAAAAATCGACTTGAAAATTGTCCATTGGCTCAAAAATCACCGGTCGTCTGAAGCGCGTCTGCGTGGCCTCCCTGGCGCTGAGCACATAAACACATTGAGCGTCAGTGTGCCATTGTTTACCAGCGAGTGACCACCACACACGCATTCATACCATACATTTTGTCAATATTCCATTCGTTTTAGTGCTTGCAACTGCTAAATAAGCTACCATGGCCCCAAAGAAAGCTCCTAGTGCCAGCCTTGTGGTAAAGAAAGTGAGAAACACAATAGAAGTTAAGAAAGAGATCATAGAAAAATATGAAAGTGGTGTACGTGTGGCAGAGCTCTCCAGGATGTATGGGAAGGCCCATTCAACCATCACTTCCATCTTGTTGAAGAAAAAGGAAATCAAGGAAACTGATGTTGCGAAAGGGGTGAATATGCTATCGAAAATGAGATCGCAAATAATCGAAGAAGTTGAGAAGTTGTTGCTTTTGTGGATCAGACAAAAAGAGTTAGCAGGAGATAGTGTTACACAGTCAATAATTTGCGAAAAGGCAAGGCAGGTGCATGACGATCTCAAAGAAAAGTCCTGGAACGAGTGCTGATGTTGATGAATTCAAGGCCAGGAAAGGCTGGTTCTAAAATTTCAAGAAGCGAAGTGGCATACACAATGTTGTAAGGCATGGAGAGGCTGCAAGTTCTGACAAAAGTGCAGCTGAAAAATTTGTTCATGAATTCAAGGGGTACATAAGAGTCTGAACAATTCAAACCCCAACAAGTGTTCAATTGTGACGAAACAGGCCTCTTTTGGAAGAAAATGCCAAAGAGGACCTACATCACGAAGGAGGAAAATACACTGCCAGGACACAAGCCTATGAAAGACAGGCAAACTCTCATGTTGTGTGGCAATGCTAGTGGTGATTTCAAAGTGAAGCCTTTACTTGTGTATCACTCTGAAAATCCCAGAGTGTTCAAGAAGTTGCCAAGGCCATTTTGTGTGTGTTTTGGAAGTCTTAACAATAAGGCATGGGTCACCAGGGAAATTTTCCTTGATTGGTTCAATGAAGTGTTTGGCCCCAGTGTGAAGAAATATCTCAAGGAAAATATTTTGCCACTTAAGTGCCTCCTGGTAATGGATAATGCTCCTGCTCATCCTCGAGACATGGAAGAGCAAATGGTGAAGGATTTTAAGTTCATCAAAGTGAAGTTCTTGCCCCCTAATACCACTCCTCTCCTCCAGCCCATGGACCAGCAGGTCATTTCAAACTTCAAAAAACTCTACACCAGAGCAATGTTTCAAAGGTGTTTTGACATAACCTCAGACTCTGAATTGACCCTAAGAGAGTTCTGGAAAGATCACTTCAATATCCTTAATTGCATACGCCTTATAGGTAAGGCTTGGGAGGAAGTGACTCCCAGGACAATGAACTCTGCTTGGAGAAAATTGTGGCCAGATTGTGTCCAAGAGAGGGATTTTGAAGGGTTTGGGGATGACTCTGACAGCCCTATGCCAGTTGTGGAAAAAATTGTGGAATTGGGGACGTCCATGGGGATGGAGGTTAGTGGTGAGGATGTGGAAGAGTTGGTGGTGGACCACGATAAAGAACTAACCACTGAAGAGCTGGTGGAACTTAATCTGCAAGAACAACAGACCAAAGCTCAGGAAATTGCTTCAGAGGAGGAGGAAAGGAGAAGGAAGAAGTTGCTTTCTTCAGAGATTAAGGAGATGTGTACAATGTGGACTAGGATGGAAAAATTTGTGGAGGAGCATCACCCTGACAAAGCTGTTGCAGGCCGTGTATGTGACATGTTCAATGACAATGTCTTGTCACATTTTAGGGACATTTTAAAGAACCGCCAGAAACAGACCTTTCTGGACAGTTATTTTGCAAGAAAGGAATCTAGTGACTCTCAACCTGGTCCTAGTGCCATTAAAAAACAAAGAAGGGAAGTAACCCCAGAAAAGGACTTGGTACCTGAAGTGTTCATGGAAGGGGATTCCCCTTCCAAACACTAGCAACACCACCACCTTCTTCCCTCCTTCCTTCTTCCACACATCAATAACTCTTCAATAAAGGTAAGTGTCAATTTATTACTATTTATACTATGTACAGTATGTATATATCTCATTGTTTTCTGTGTAGATAAATGTACATTTAATGTGTAAAAAAACATTTTTTTACATACTTTTGGGTGTCTGGAACGGATTAATTTGATTTACATTATTTCTTATGGGGGAAAATGGTTTTGAAAATCGTCCATTCTGAAAATCGGCGGCCTCTCAGGAACGGATTAATCACGATTTTCAAGGGTCCACTGTATTTTAAATATATTAAGTATTTATAAATTATGACAGAAATGTTAAAAGCAGGGGAGGATATAGTGCTGGAGTGGTTGGTATTTTTGTTTAATAAATGTATGAAAGAGAGGAAGGTACCTAGGGATTGGCAGAGAGCATGTATAGTTCCTTTATATAAAGGGAAGGGGGATAAAAGAGAGTGTAAAAATTATAGGGGAATAAGTTTACTGAGTTCTCCATGGGGAAGTGGAACAGAATTCTTCCTCCGTAAGCCATGCGTGTCGTAAGAGGCGATTAAAATGCCGGGAGCAAGGGGCTAGTAACACCTTCTTCTGTGTATATTACTAATTGTAAAAGGAGAAACTTTCGTTTTTCCTTTTGGGCCACCCCGCCTTGGTGGGAAACGGCCGACGTGTTGAAAGAAGAAGTAGTAGTTTACTGAGTATACCAGGTAAAGTGTATGGCAGGGTTATTATTGAAAGAATTAGAGGTAAGACAGAGAGTAGGATTGCAGATGAGCAAGGAGGCTTTAGAGTGGGTAGGGGATGTGTAGATCAAGTGTTTACAGTGAAGCATATATGTGAACAGTATTTGGATAAAGGTAGAGAAGTTTTTATTGCATTTATGGATTTAGAAAAGGCATATGATAGAGTGGATAGGGGAGCAATGTGGCAAATGTTGCAAGTGTATGGAATAGGTAGTAAGTTACTGAAGGCTGTAAAGAGTTTTTATGAGGATAGTGAGGCTCAGGTTAGGGTGTGTAGGAGAGAGGGAGATTATTTCCCGGTAAAAGTAGGTCTTAGACAGGGATGTGTAATGTCACCATGGTTGTTTAATTATTTATAGATGGGGTTGTAAAAGAAGTAAATGCTAGAGTGTTGGGGAGAGGGGTGGGATTAAATTATGGAGAATTAAATGCAAAATGGGAGTTGACACAGTTACTTTTTGCTGATGATACTGTGCTTATGGGAGATTCTAAAGAAAAGTTGCAAAGGTTAGTGGACGAGTTTGGGAGAGTGTGTAAAGGTAGAAAGTTAAAAGTGAACATAGATAAGAGTAAGGTGATGAGGGTATCAAACGATTTAAATAAAGAAAAATTGGATATCACATTGGAGAGAGGGATTATGGAAGAAGTAAATGTTTTCAGATATTTGGGAGTTGACGTGTCAGCGGATGGGTTTATGAAGGATGAGGTTAACCATAGAATTGATGAACGAAAAAGGTGAGTGGTGCATTGAGGTATCTGTGGAGACAAAAACGTTATCCATGGAGGCAAAGAAGGGAATGTACGAAAGTATAATGGTACCAACACTCTTATATGGGTGTGAAGCATGGGTTGCAAATGCTGCAGCGAGGAGGAGGCTGGAGGCAGTGGAGATGTCCTGTCTAAGGGCAATGTGTGGTGTAAATATTATGCAGAAAATTCGGAATGTGGAAATTAGGAGAAGGTGTGGAGTTACTAAAAGTATTTGTCAGAGGGCTGAAGAGGGGTTGTTGAGGTGGTTTGGTCATTTAGAGAGAATGGATCAAAGTAGAATGACTTGGAGAGCGTATAAATCTGTAGGGGAAGGAAGGCGGGGTAGGGTCGTCCTAGAAAGGTTGGAGGGAAGGGGTATAGGAGGTTTTGTGGGCGAGGGCTTGGACTTCCAGCAAGCATGTGTGAGCGTGTTAGATAGGAGTGAATGGAGACGAATGGTTTTTGGGACATGACGATCTGTTGGAGTGTGAGCAGGGTAACATTTTGTGAAGGGATTCAGGGAATTGATTTAGTTGGACTTGAGTCCTGGAAATGGGAAGTACAATGCCTGCACTTTAAAGGAGGGGTCTGAGATAGTGACAGCTGGGAGGGACTTTTCTCCGCTGTCGTATCTGAGCTCCTCTGCAAAGACAGTGATTATGTATGAGTGTGGTGAAAGTGTTGAATGATGATGAAAGTATTTTCTTTTTGGGGATTTTCTTTCTTTTTGGGTCACCCTGCCTCGGTGGGAGACGGCCGACTTGTTGAAAAAAAAAAAAAAAAATACATTTTAGAAAAAATGGGTTAGTAAAAAAATGTTGTCTAGTGGACACAACTTGTTTTCACTTAGCAAGAATGGTAGGAGGCTGGGGGAACCACTTTCAACTCAGCAAGAATGGTATGAGGCTGAGGGACACCACTTTCAACCCAGCAAGAATGGTATGAGGCTGAGGGACACCACTTTCAACCCAACAAGAATGGTAGGAGGCTGGGGGGTGTACTGCTCTCAACCCAGCAAAAATGGTAGGAGGCTGTGGGGGTACTGCTCTCAACCCAGCAAGAATGGTAGGAGGCTGGGGGGTGTACTGCTCTCAACCCAGCAAGAATGGTAGGAGGCTGGGGAGGTACTGCTTTCAACCCAGCAAGAATGGTAGGAGGCTGGGGGGTACTGCTCTCAACCCAACAGGAATGGTAGGAGGCTGTGGGACACCACTTTCAACCCAGCAAGAATGGTAGGAGATGGGAGGGGGACTACTGCTCTCAACCCAGCAAGAATGGTAGGAGGCTGTGGGACACAGCTTTCAACCCAGCAAGAATGGTAGGTGGCTGGGGGGTACTGCTCTCAACCCAGCAAGAATGGTAGGTGGCTGGGGGGTACTGCTCTCAACCCAGCAAGAATGGTAGGTGGCTGGGGGGTACTGCTCTCAACCCAGCAAGAATGGTAGGTGGCTGGGGGGAACTGCTCTCAACCCAGCAAGAATGGTAGGTGGCTGGGGGGAACTGCTCTCAACCCAGCAAGAATGGTAGGAGGCTGGGGGGTGTACTGCTCTCAACCCAGCAAGAATGGTAGGAAGCTGGGGAGGTACTGCTTTCAACCCAGCAAGAATGGTAGGAGGCTGGGGGGTACTGCTCTCAACCCAACAAGAATGGTAGGAGGCTGTGGGACACCACTTTCAACCCAGCAAGAATGGTAGGAGATGGGAGGGGGAAAGACTACTGCTCTCAACCCAGCAAGAATGGTAGGAGGCTGTGGGACACAGCTTTCAACTCAGCAAGAATGGTAGGTGGCTGGGGGGTACTGCTCTCAACCCAGCAAGAATGGTAGGTGGCTGGGGGGTACTGCTCTCAACCCAGCAAGAATGGTAGGTGGCTGGGGGGTACTGCTCTCAACCCAGCAAGAATGGTAGGTGGCTGGGGGGAACTGCTCTCAACCCAGCAAGAATGGTAGGTGGCTGGGGGGAACTGCTCTCAACCCAGCAAGAATGGTAGGAGGCTGTGAGGCACAACTCTCAGCCCAGCAAGAATGGTAGGTGGATGGGGGGTACTGCTCCCAACCCAGCAAGAAAGGTAGGTGGCTGGGGAGTACTGCTCTGATTCCAGCAAGAATGATAGGTGGCTGGGGGGCACTGCTCTCAACCCAGCAAGAATGGTAGGAGGCTGTGGGGCACCACTCTCAGCCCAGCAAGAATGGTAGGTGGCTGGGGGGTTACTGCTCTCAACCCAGCAAGAATGGTAGGAGGCTGTGGGGCACCACTCTCAACCCAGCAGCAAAAATGTTAAGTGGTTGGGGGTACTGCTCTCAACCCAACAAGAATGGTAGGAGGCTGTGATCACTACCCAAATTTTGCACTTTTTTTAAAACTTATAAAGCATATTATCAAGGTTATTTTTTTATCTTGTAAAACAAAAACTTACTTGAATAAGTTTTAGAAAATCAGAGTATGTAACTTGTGTAGGATCATATTCTTGAAGGCTCCATCCATTGTTGTCCAGCTGGTATTGTACGTTACTTAGGGATGTCTTTAAGGTGTTGACACGTACATATCGCGGACAGTTGTCTGAAAATACCATGTAACATGTTAATAAAAAATGAAGGAAAAGACATTAGTAGAAGATAACTAATATGAGTGATGTTTATATCCCACAGACAGAAGAAAAGGATAAACTAAATGAAAAAAATAAATACAGTAGGCCAGATAATAAGGGAAGGGGTGCTTAATAAAAAATTAATTGCACTGAAGTGCTTGATGTAGTGAACTAGATACAATATACAGTTGACCCTCGGTTTTCGTGTTTAATCCGTTCCAGAGGGATCGACTAAAACTGAAATCAACGAAAACTGAAGCCATTTTCCCCATAAGAAATAATGTAAATTCAATTAATCCATTTCAGACACCCAGGAGTATTAGCAAAAAAATATTTTTTTAGAGATTAAATATATGTAGATTTACATACAGGAAAGAATGACAAATAAATATAAAGCACTAATAACATGTATAAATTAACATTTAACATCACACTTACCTTTACTTGGTGTATGGGAGATGGAGAGGAGGAGAGAGGGAGGTGAGTTTATTGTTGGGAGGCAGGACAAAATGCTTCAATTTGACACTAATATCAGCTCTACGGCTTATTTATCTATCAAAATTCATCTAATATGACATAATAAACAATATTAATAACATAGAAACATGATATATACTCTAGAATGAATAAAATATGTCATTATGTATGAGAGAACTGGCGGTAGTGTTATTGTTGTTGGTTTATAAGGGCCACTGACCATAAGCCGTGGTGGCGGTCGGCGACAGCAGAAAGCCACCACCACTATTCACACAAACAATGTACATAATTTATAAATAAGAAATATTTACACTTTATTTATAAATAAGAAATATATACACTTTAATTTATAAATAAGAAATATTTACACTTATATAAATAAGAAATATTTACACTTACCTTGTAGGAAATGTTGGCAGAGGGCGGCTCTGGACTCAGTGCCCCTATATTCCTCAAACAACCATGGAGGAATTAAGTTTCATGTCATCATTTTTCTATCGCTTAACTTACTTGATACACTGTTAGTGCTACACTTTATCGTTGGCTGGTGCCTTTATCAACTCCACTTTGATACTTTGCTACGATTTCTTTCTTTACCCCGAGTTCATATCAACCTATGTAAAAATTCTATGCACATAAAGGGCCCCAGAATCTGGAATTCATTACCAGTAAATATTAAGATAACCTTGTCTGAAAATCAATTTAAGACTCAACTCAAAAACTACCTACTCACCCAAAACTAAATAATCATACTATAAACTACTTTGAAAAATGCTCATTATTACTTTCCTATAAGATAATTTCAATTTTTAATAATATGTTACTATTATGTTACCCCCTACTCACCCAAAATTAAATACTCATACTATAAGTTAATGTCAAAAATGCTCAATGTTATTTTCCTGAAGATAATCTCAATTTCATATTACCATTCGAGAATCTAAACACCTGTTACAATTTAATATCATCATATAATAATTTTAACAGTATATCATCATCATATTGTAATTTGAAAACAAATTTTAACTAGAATAAACTCAATAAATTTCTCTAATATTATGTACATAGTCTTTAAGTTACTAGATTAAGCTGCCCCTAATGCCATGGCATGACAGTGGCTCTCCTTGCACTCAGTTTATATTGTAACTACCAATACCTATGTAATCTGCAATGAAATAAAATTTACTTTACTTTAATTCTATGGTGTTCCTCACTTTCTTTACCAAAGGACTGGCACTAGGAGCTTTCTTTGGGCCCATGGTGGCTTATTTAGCAGTCACACATAATAATCAAGGGCCAAAAACAATGGATTGTTAAGAAATGTTTTGTATGAACTCGCAGTATAATGTTCACTCAACCAGAAACAATGCTACACTGCCTGAGAATGTGCATGGGAGGCGGGCTTGCGGGCTTTGTATGTGCGCTGGGCACTGGATAGGTTCCGTACCATGAACGAAAACGGAGCCAATCACCGAAAACGGAGGTAATATTTCCACGAAAAAAGTGCCCGAAAACTGAAATCACCGAAAACGGAGATACACGAAAACGGAGGGTCCATTGTATCAGTGACACTCTACTGGGCTCCATTGATGACATTACCAGATATGATAAGAATAAGCTGTAATAAAGTACAGTGGACCCTCCATTTTCATCATTAATCCGTTCCAGAGAGACCGACCAAAACTGAAATCGGCCAAAACCGAAACCATTTTCCCCATAAGAAATAATGTAAATCCAATTAATCCGTTTCAGACACCCAGGAGTATTAACAAAAAATATTTTTTTTAGAGATTAACCCTTAAACTGTCCACACGTAGATATATGTTGACTCGCGTACTGCTCCGAACGTAGATCTACACTTTTTTTAAAATGCTTTTAACCTTGCCACAATAAGCCTGAGTTACCTAGACATTAGAGAATGGGTCTGTGCACTCAGTGTGCGCAGTATTACAAAATTCGGGGATGCCAAAAAAAATGCGCTCTTCATTTTAAACAAAAAGAACAATTTATTTTTTTCTCAAAATATTCAGTGGGCTACGCGCGTCAACGTAGATCTAAGTGTGGACAATTTAAGGGTTAAATATATAAAGCACTAATAACATGTATAAATGAACATTTAACATCACACTTACCTTTATTGAAGGCTTTTACTGGTGTACAGCAGACGGGGAGGAGGGGGGAGAGAGGGAGGGAGGGAGGAGAGTTTATTGTTTGGAGGCAAGACAAAATGCTTCAATATGACACTATCACCTCTATGGCTTATTTATCTACCACAATTCATCTAATATGACATAATAAACAATATTAATAACATAGAAACATGATATATACTCTAGAATGAATAAAACATGTCATTACATATGTGAGGACTGGTGGTGGTGTTATTGTTGTTGGGTTTATAAGGGCCACTGACCATAAGCCGTACATATAGTAGTGGTGGTGGAGGCAGGAGAGGCCACCACAACTATTCACACTGAAACAATGTACATAATTTATAAATAAGAAATATTTACACTTTAATTTATAAATAAAAAATATTTACACTTTATAAATAAGAAATATTTACACTTACCTTGGAGAAGATGGTGGCAGAGGGCGGCATTCTTGACTGCCCCTATATACGTACCTCAAACAACATTGGAGGAGTTTTGTGTCGTCCTTTTTCTATCGCTTAATCGCTTAACTTACTTGCTACACTGTTAACCCTTTCAGGGTCCAGAGGCCAAATTTCAGTGTGCACCAGGGTCCAAGAATTTTCAATTTTTTTTTTATGAAATGGTAGATAATCTTTTTCTGAAGGTAATAAAACAAAAAGTATGAAATTTGATGGAAAATTGACGAAATTATGCTCTCGCGAATTTTAATGTGTGAGCGATATTAAAGCATCAGTGATTTTGCCAACTTTGACTCCCATTTTAGGCCAATTACATTATTCCAGTCAACCAAATTCTTAGCTATTTCGCTAGTATTACTTCTATTCTATCGACTGAGCAATCAATTGTTTCAACTACAAAATAAAGTGATCGGAAATTGGTAATTTAGCCAATTTAACACAAAGTTCAAAATATTCCAATTTCAAAATAGGGTGCAGAATAAACAATGCAGGCATTCCTGGCACTAAACTAACATTTCCTCTGTTCAGTAGTTATGTTTTCAGTCTTTACAAATGAATTCCATTTTTATTTTTTATTCACATAATGAATTTTTATTCAAACCAAAAAATGGAAGACTTACTGTTATGCAATACTGTAATAATTGTATAAATAATATCATCACATTTGTGAATGTATATTAGACCCAATAGCTGGTGTGCATTAGATGTGTGAGGTCATTTGTTTACTCTTGAACATCAGCAAAAATTTAACATTTCCGCTATTTTTAGCTCAGTTTCAAGCCATTTCCAGTACTAAAAACCAATCAAAATCATCTCTATTTCTGTAATATGTCTTCCATTCTATCAAATGAGACCAAGAAATCGCAAATACAACTATAAAAAAACATACAAAAAACACTGCAAATTCGCTGTTTTAATTACGGCCTCAGTTTTTTTCTCTCATTATGCACTGTGTGCTGCAGGATTTGTTTTATGTGGTGCACACTTACCATATACAGTGGTACCTCGGTTAACGATATTTTTTCGTTCCAGAATGCTGTTCAAGTGCCATTACCAAACGAATTTATCCCCATAAGGAATAATGTAAAATAGACTAGTCCTTTTAGACCCGCAAAAATACACTTACAAAAGCGTTTAAAAAAATAAACTTACATAAAAGGATGAGTTTGGGGACCATCGTTAACCGAGGTACCACTGTAGATGTATTCTCTCATATCTAGGCCCAAATTTACCACTCACAGCTTATCTGAGTGAGCTGAGCTCATGGCGTAGAACTATGGTTTGGACCCTGAAAAGGTTAATGCTACTTTATCGCTGGCTGGCGCTATAGCCTTTATCGACTCCACTTTGGTACTTTGCTACGATTTCTTTCTTTAATTCTATGGTGTTCCTCACTTTCTTTACCAAAGGACCGACACTAGGAGCTTTCTTTGGGCCCATGGTGGATGATTTAGCAGTCACACACAATAAACAAGCGCCAAAAACAATGGTATTACGAAATGTTTCGTATGACCTCGCAGGATATGTTCACTCACCGAGAAACAACACGACACCGCCTGAAAATGTGTGTGGGAGGCGGCTTTGTGTGCACGCTGGGGACTGGACAGATTCCGTATCATCGACAAAAACGAAGGAAATCAACGAAAACAGAGCCAATATTTTGACGAAAAAAGTTGACCAAAACTGAAATCAGCGATAATGGAGATCGACAAAAAGGGAGGGTCCACTGTACAGTACAGTAGTGGAACAGAATTCTTCCTCCGTAAGCCATGCGTGTCGTAAGAGGCGACTAAAATGCCGGGAGCAAGGGGCTAGTAACCCCTTCTCCTGAATATATTACTAAATGTAAAAGGAGAAACTTTCGTTTTTTCTTTTGGGCCACCCTGCCTCGGTGGGAAGCGGCCGACATGTTGAAAGAAAGAAAGAATATTTTAACACACCAGCCATCTCACACCAAAGCACAGTGACCTAAAAATAAGAAACACTTTCACCATCACTCCATCACTGTCTTGCCAAATGTGTGCCAATACTACAGTTCAAATGCCCCTCCAAACTGCAAATAACCCCACCTCTCCTTCAGGCACTGTACTTCACACCTCCAGGACTCAAGTCTGGCTAACCAGTTTTCCTAAATCCCTTCATAACTGCAACCTTGTTCACATTCCATCAGCACATCAAGTCATAAAAACCACTTGCCTCCACTCACTCCTATCAAACATGCTTACTCATGCCTGTTGGATGTCCAAGTTCCTTGCATACAAAATCTCCTTTACCCCTTCCCTCCAACCTTTCCTAGGATGACCCCTACCCTGCCTTCCCTCCACTACAGATCTGTACACCCTTCAAGTCATCTTATTTTGCTTCATCTTCTCTAAATGTCCCAACCACCTTAACAACCCATCTTGTGCCCTCCAAAAATTATCTGCACAATATTTACACTACACATTGCCCCATGTCATCTCCACTGCCTTCAGCCTACTTCTTGCTGCAACATTAACCCCCCATGCTTCACACACCCATATAAGAGCATTGGCACCACTATTCTCTTATGCATTCCCCTTTTTTTGCCTCCATGAACAACATTCTTTTTCTCCACAAATGCTTCAGTGCAAAACCCATTTTTACCCCCTCATCAATTCTATGAGTCACTGTGTCTTTCAAAGACCCATCTGCTGAAAAGTTCATTCCAAAATATCTGAACACATTCACCTTCTCTGTACTCCCTCCCTCCTATCTGATATCCAATCTTTCATTACCTTATTTTTTTTTTTTTGCTACAGTACAGTACAGTACAGTGGTCCCTCGACTTTCGGTCATAATCCATTCCAGGAGCTAAACCTTAACTCGAATTACTCGAAAGTCGAAACCTTATTTCCCATAAGAAATAATGTAAATACAATTAATCCGTTTCCACCCAAAAATATTCACAAAAAATTCATTTTTTTAAAGAATAAATACTATAGTTTTACATACAGAAAACAATGAGAAATAAATATAAAGCACTAATTATAATGGACAAATCAACAGTTAAATAAGTTTTACCTTTATTGAAGACTCTTGTTGGCGTATGAGAGTCGAGAGAGTTTGTTTGGAGGCAGGACAAGATAGTCCTTCAATATGACAATAATATCAACTCTACAGCTTATTTATCTAGCACAATTCATCTAATATGACATAATAAACAATATTAATAACATAGAAACATGATATAAACTCTAGAATGAATAAAACATGTCATTATGAATGTAAGGACTGGTGGTTGTGTGTTTGTTGTTGTTGGGTATAAGGGCCACTGACCATAAGCCGTGGTGGTGGTCGGCGGCAGCAGAAAGCCACCACCATTATTCACACAATGTGCATAATTTATAAATAAGAAATATTTACACTTTAATTTATAAATAAGAAATATTTACACTTTAATTTATAAATAAGAAATATTCACACTTACCTTGGAGGAGATGGTGGCAGAGGGCGGCGCTCTTGTCAGTGTCCCTATATTCCTCAAACAACATTGTAGGAGTTAAGTTTCGTGTCGTCATTTTCTATCGATTAATCGCTTAACTTACTTAAGTAAGTAAGTTTATTCAGGTATACACAAATCCAGTTATACATAGATTATCATACATAGCAGCATATGTGTAAAAAACCTAGGATAACCCAAAAAAGTCAGACAGAGTGACTTATTTCCATTGCTACACTGGCTGGTGCTATAGCCTTTATCGACTTGTGAAGCTTCTTTGGACCCATGGTGACTTATTTCACAGTGACAATCACTAAACCAGCAATAAACACAATAAATTTATTGTGAAATGTTTGAAAGAGTGTGCTGGGTAATGTTCTCTCAATGGTAAACAACGCTAGACTGGCATCCTGCGCGGCAAGGCGCGCAAGCGCGGGCAGGCGGACAGGTCTAGTACGGACCGAGTCGAGGGAATGACCGATAGATGAGGAAAAAATTGACCAAAAAAAGCGCTCGAAACTCAAAATCATCGATAGTTGGAATCACCAAAAGTCGAGGGACCACTGTATAGTAATTTTTCTTGACTTTTCTGGTGGACATACAAACCCAAACTACAGTAATTCTGTGTGGTCTAGTGATTACTCCAAATAAGTCTGATTCTTGGTTTAAGGAGCTATAAAGTTTTAAAGTAACAATGCTGATGATAAATGGTAAATGTGGGAGATGTAGATAGTGTGGGAGAGACAGATGGTTGAGACAACATACATGATTGAAACAGCTGTAGGTAGTTTGGGAGACTTTGAACAGGAAACAGGTTTAAAGAATGTATCCAACTTCCTTTTTTTATATTTTTGGCAAAGTAATAGTCCCTTATGACAAATTCCCTAAAAGTCTGAAAGTGTGGATAATAGGTCTGCACTTCTCTTTTGTCTGAGCTCAGTATATGTAAATGGATCAACAGCATAACATGCTGCTAACACTTTTTGATCAGGCCAGCAAAAAGGGGAGCTAAGGGGGTGTCGCTCCCTCTGAAAACATTTTACCTACCTCCCTGGAAATTTTCAGAAATGACAAGAACATAGAGTGAGGCTGAGCATACAGGTGAACAGCTAAATAGCAGAATTCATCACACAAATGTAAGGTTAGACCATAGCATTATGTGCAGTACTGGTGACACAGACATGCCAAGTGTTGATAAAAAATTAGCCAAGCTTCACTCTTCATTTTTTGAGAGCAATGGTGTTTTCCTTCGTGAGTTACAGATCCAGTTCTGTGTCAATACAGTGGACCCCCGGATTACGTACTGCTCCAAACTCGAACAATTATGTACGTGTATTTTTGTAAGTGCTTTTGTAAGTGTATTTTTGGGGGTCTAAAAGGACTAATCTAATTTACATTATTCCTTATGGGAACAAATTCATTTGGTAACAGCACTTGAACAGCATTCTGGAATGAATTAATTATGTAAACCGGGGTACCACTGTACATATTTTATGAAAAAAGAGGATAAATAAGTATACAAGGTATGATATAGCACGTAATGAAAGTAGTTTGTTAGATTATGTATTGGTGGATAAAAGGTTGATGGGTAGGCTTCAGGATGTACATGTTTATAGAGGGGCAACGGATATATCGGATCATTATTTAGTTGTAGCTACCGTCAGAGTAAAAGGTAGATGGGACAAAAAGAAAATGGCAACAGCAAGTAAAAGAGAGGTAAAAGTGTATAAACTAAGGGAGGAGGAAGTTAGGATGAGATATAAGCAACTACAGTGGTACCTCGACTTACGATATTAATCCGTCAGAGAGGGCATATCTTAAGGCGAAACAATCGTTACTCGAATCAATTTTCCCCATAAGAAATAATGGAAATAAATTTAATCCGTCCAAGACTTCCAAAAGTATTTAAATAAAATATTTTTTTAGAACTTTTTGACATTAAATAATACACAATTTAATGAAGAATACCTAAATACACATGTAAATATTGTACAATAACATGTCATTTACATTTATTGAAGAGTTGTTGATGTGTGGAGGACGGGAGGAGGGGAGAAGGTGGAGTAGTATGCTAGTGTTTGGAAGGGAAATCCCCTTCCATTAACACTGCAGGTACCAAGTTCTTTTCTGGGGGTTACTTCCCTTTTTCTTTTAATGCCACTAGGACCAGCTTGAGAGTCACTGGACCTCTTTCTAACAATAAATTTGTCCAGGGAGCTCTGTGTCTGGCGATTCTTTAAAACATCCCTGAAGTGGGACACCACAGTGTCAATGTACAGGTTGCCAGCACAGCCTGCAACAGCATGGTTAGGGTGATATTCATCCATAAATGCTTGCACCTTGCTCCACATTCCACAAATCTCTTTAATCACTGAAGAAGGCAATTTCTTCCATCTTTGTTCCACCTCCTCCTCCTCTGAACCATTGTCCTGACCACTGGTCTCTTGTTCCAGTTGCTGTTGAAGCTCTTGCAGATCTTCAGTGGTTAGCTCTTCCTTGTGCTCCTCCACCAACTGTTCCACATCCTCACCACTCACCTCTAACCCCATAGACTTGCCCAATTCCACAATTTCTTCCAAAACAGGCTCAGGCTCAGGCTCAGGGTTCTGAGGCTCAGCCCCAAAACCTTCAAAATCCCTCTCTAGGACACAGTCTGGCCACAATTTTCTCCAGGCAGAGTTCAAAGTCCTGGTAGTCACTCCCTCCCAAGCCTTACCTATAAGGTTTACACAATGCAGCATATGGAAATGTTTTTTCCAAAATTCTCTTAGGGTTATATTCATGTCTGTGGTCACATCAAAGCACTTTTGAAACATTGCTTTGGTGTAGAGTTTTTTAAAGTTGGAAATGACCTGCTGGTCCATGGGTTGGAGGAGAGGAGTGGTATTAGGGGCAAGAACTTCACTTTGATGAATTTAAACTCCTCCACAATTTTCTCTACCAAGTTTGGAGGATGACAAGGAGCATTGTCCATTATCAGGAGGCACTTAAGTGGCAAATTATTGTCCAATAGATATTTCTTCACACTGGGGCCAAACACGCCATTGAACCACTCTAAGAAAATGTCCTTTGTGACCCATGCCTTTTTGTTAGACTTCCACATCACACACAAGTTAGACTTGCTGACACCGCATCTGCCAAACACTCGGGGATTTTCAAAAAGATACACCAGTAAAGGCTTCACTTTGCAATCACCACTGGCATTAGCACAAAGTATCAAAGTTAGCCTGTCTTTCATAGGCTTATGTCCTGGCTGTGCCTTTTCCTCCTGAGTAATGTAGGTCCTGTTGGGCATTTTCTTCCAAAACAGGCCTGTTTCATCACAATTAAACACTTGTTGGGGGAGGAATTGTTCAGCCTCTATGTACTCCTGGAATTCAGGCACATATTTTTCAGCCGCAATTTTGTCAGAACTGGCTGCCTCACAACACTATGTATGCCACTTCGATTCTTAAATTTGTGAAACCAGCCTCTGCTGGCTTTAAATTCGCTCACTTCAGCACTCGTTGCAGGCATTTTCTTAACGAGATCATCATGCAACTGCCTTGCTTTTTCACATATTATTGCCTCCGAAACAGTATCTCTTGCTAACTGTTTCTCGTTGATCCACACCAACAACAACCTTTCCACATCTTCCAGCACTTGTGGTCTGTGTTTTGTGAACACAGATGAACCTTTTGCAACAACAGCTTCCTTGATTTTACGTGAATTTTTCTTGGCCACAATGGTAGCGATGGTAGAAAAGGGTTTACTATACAGCCTGGCCAGCTCACTGATACGCACTCCACTTTCATATTTTTCTATTATCTCCTTCTTCAGTTCTATCGTACATGTATTTCTGTTCCTCTTTGCCACAGGCTTACCACTAGGATCTTTCCTTGGACCCATGGTAGCTTATTTAGCAGTTGCAAGCACTAAAAACAGTGGAATAATGACAATATACTGGTATGAATGCGTGGGTGTGGGTGGGTGGTCGCTCTCGCTTGTAAACAATAGCACACTGACGCTCCCTGGAGTGCGCGCTCAGCTGGGCGCCACGCGGACACGTCCGGTACGAATGTCGTTACACGAAGCAAACATCGTTACTCGCAATCAATTTTTTTACGTTATAAATATCGTTACTCGAAAATAACGTAAGATGACAGCATCGTAACACGAGGTATGACTGTATTAGCAGAAAGGTGGGCTAGTGCAAGTATGAGTAGTGGGGGGGTTGAAGAGAGTTGGGATATGTTAAAAATGCAGTATTAAAATGTGGGGCAGAAGTTTGTGGCTATAGGAGGGTGGATGCAGGAGGAAAGAGGAGTGAGTGGTGGAATGAAGAAGTAAAGTGTGTGATAAAAGAGAAAAAGGTAGCTTATGAGAGGTTTTTACAAAACAGAAGTGTTAATAGAAGATCAGAGTATATGGAGAGTGCAAAAGAAGAGCAGATGAAAGAGTGGGTAGATGGCGGGAATATTTTGAGGAACTTTTAAATGTCGATGAAAAAAGGCGGTAATTTCATGCACTGGCCAGGGAGGTATAACATCGTTTAGGAGTGAAGAAGAGCAGGATGTGAGTGTGGAGGAGGTGCGTGAGGCATTACGTAGAATGAAAAGGGGTAAAGCAGCTGGAACTGATGGGATCATGACAGAAATGTTAAAAGCAGGGGGGGATATAGTGTTGGAGTGGTTGGTATTTTTGTTTAATAAATGTATGAAAGAGGGTAAGGTACCTAGGGATTGGCAGAGAGCATGTATAGTTCCTTCATATAAAGGGAAGGGGGATAAAAGAGATTGTAAGAATTATAGGGGAATAAGATTACTGAGTATACCAGGTAAAGTGTAAGGTAGGGTTATTACTGAAAGAATTAAAGGTAAGACAGAGAGTAGGATTGCAGATGAGCAAGGAGGCTTTAAAATTGGTAGGGGATGTGTAGATCTCGTGTTTACATTTAAGCATATATGTGAACAGTATTTAGATAAAAATAGTGAAGTTTTTATTGCATTTATGGATTTAGAAAAGGCATATGATAGAGTGGATAGGTAGTAAGTTACTGAATGCTGTAAAGAGTTTTTATGAGGATAGTGAGGCTCAGGTTAGGGTGTGTAGGAGAGAGGGAGATTACTTCCCAGTAACAGTAGGTCTTAGACAGAGATGTGTAATGTCACCATGGTTGTTTAATATATTTATAGATGGGGTTGTAAAGTAGTAAATGCTAGGGTGTTGGGGAGAGGGGTGGGATTAAATTACAGTGGTCCCTCGGTTTTCGCCGAAAATTCGTTCCAGAATGCTGCTCAAGTGCCATTACCGAACGAATTTACTTCCTTAAGAAATAATGTCACGTAGGTTAGTCTATTTCACACCCCCAAGAATACACTTGCAACAGCACTTACGAAAATACACTTACATAAATGTTCGAGTTTGGAGATGCACGAAAACCAAGGGACCACAGTATGGGGAATTAAATGCAAAATGGGAGTTGACAGAGTTACTTTTTGCTGATGATACTGTGCTTATGGGAGATTCAAAAGAAAAGTTGCAAAGGTTAGTGGACAAGTTTGGGAGGGTGTGTAAAGGTAGAAAGTTGAAAGTGAACAAAGATAAGAGTAAGGTGATGAGGGTATCAAACGATTTAAATAAAGAAAAATTGGATATCACATTGGAGAGGGATTATGGAAGAAGTGAATTTTTTAAGATATTTGGGAGTTGACTTGTCAGCAGTTGGGTTTATGAAGGATGAGGTTAACCATAGAATTGATGAAGGAAAAAAGGTGAGTGGTGCGTTGAGGTATCTGTGGAGACAAAAAACGTTATCCATGGAGGCAAAGAAGGGAATGTACGAAAGTATAGTGGTACCAACACTCTTATATGGGTGTGAAGCATGGATTGCAAATGCTGCAGCAAGGAGGCAGCTGGAGGCAGTGGAGATGTCCTGTCTAAAGGCAATGTGTGGTGTAAATATTATGCAGAAAATTCGGAGTGTGAAAATTAGGAGGAGGTGTGGAGTTACTAAAAGTATTTGTCAGAGGGCTGAAGAGGGATTGTTGAGGTGGTTTGGTCATTTAGAGAATGGATCAAAGTAGAATGACTTGGAAAGCGTATAAATCTGTAGGTGAAGAAAGGCGGGGTAGTGGTCGTCCTCGAAAAGGTTGGAGGGAGGGGGTAAAGGTTGTTTTGTGGGCAAGGGGCTTGGACTTCCAGCAAGCATGTGTGAGCGTGTTAGATAGGAGTGAATGGAGACGAATGCTGTTTTAAACAAAAAATACGGTCGAAGTTTTTTTTTTCTCATTATGCAGTGTGCTGCAGAATTTTTTTTATACTGCGCACACTGACAACACAGACCCATTCTTTCATATGTAGGCCTACCAGCCGATTCCTGCTTAATTTGAGGCCGCTAGAATTTACGTGTTCCAGTACAGCACCGACCCTGGCGCGTAAAACGTACTAGTATGGCACCGACCCCGAAAGGGTTAACTAGATACATTGTGCCCTAACAGGGTTTGCCAGAGCCCTCAGAACCAACATGCTTAGTATAAATCCATCAGTCAAGATAGCTGGGTCAGCCCAAATTATTTCATAAAGCAGCAAAAATGATAATAAGCTATAGTGACCAGCATGGTACAAGGTATGGAGAGAGAGGGCAGGAGCAAAATGTTGTCTAGTATTCTTGCTACCTACTCAACTACTCACTAAACCCATCCTAAAATCAACATGAACCTTCATACATACAACAGATGAGGTAATCTGAAGTCAACATTAGGTGCTTCAGGGCAATCACTTGACAGCAAGGCAATTGAACCATTAATAATAGTAGTAGTAGAAGAGGGTTGTGATATCTTAAGCACAACTGGCAGTAACTAGAACCAGAACCAGAGAGAGTAAGGTGGGAGAGAGCCTTCTGCTTGTCTATCCTTGCCTCATACATAGAGATAACACACAATAGTCCTTAAAAAAATAGAGGTAGATGGTTCTCAGCAAATAGCCTTGGTGTGGAATTACAAATTCTCTGCTATCTTTTCCATGTACAAATTCACTCACTCATTTTCCCTCCCCATCTTCCTCCCTCTCGAAACAAACCTTATGAAGAAAGACTCAAAGGATTCAACCTTTTCTTTTAGAAACAGAGACTACAAAGTGATCTCACTGAAATTTTTAAGATACTGAATGACTTTGACACTGAAACATGAAGAACTATTTAACCCTTTCAGGGTTATTGACGTAATAGTACGGCTTAAGCCCTGGGGTTATTGACGTACTAGTATGCCTAAATTCTAGCGCCCTCAAATCAAGTAGAAACAGGCTGTTAGGCCTAGATGTGATAGAATGGGTCTGTGCGGTCAGTGTGTGCAGTATAAAAAAATTCCTGCACCACACAGTGCATAATGAGGAAAAAAAACTCTGACCGTGTTTTTGGTTTAAAACAGAGACTTTGCAGTCTATTTTTGTATGGTATTTATTGATGTATTCTCGTTTTTTTGGTCTTATTTGATAGATTGGAAGATATATTACAGAAACAGAGATGATTTTGAGTGGTTTGACAATGACAAGTACCTTGAAATTGAGCTCAAAGTAGCGAAAATGTTCGATTTTTGACGATGTTCAAGAGTAAACAAATCACACCATGCATCCAATACACATCAACTGGTGAGTCTATTATTCATGCACAAGTGCTCTGATATTATTAATACCATTTTTACAATGATGCAGTTGTATACATAACAGTAAATCTTCTATTTTTTTGTGAGAATAAAAATTCAAAATGAAAAGCAAAAGAAATGTAAGAGGGGCCTGGAAACGTGACTAATGAACAGAGAAGACGTTATTTTAGTGCCAGGAATGTCTGCCTTGTTTATTCTGGACAATATTTTGAAATTTGTGTGAAATTGGCCAAATTGCCATTTTCTGACCACTATTTTGGGTAGTTGTAATTGGTAAATAGGCGGTTTCTTGTACTCAATCGATAGAAGAAATGGAGTTCTAGCGAAATAGCTATAATTTTAGTTGACTGAAACATTGGAATTTGCCGAAAATAGGGCTCAAAGTGGGCGAAATCGCCGATGTGTAAATGTCATCCATACCGATAACTTCACGAAAGCATAATTCCGTTAGTTTTCGATCAAATTTCATAATTTTTGTGGCGTTATGATTGGAAAAAGATTCTCTATCATTTCATAAGAAATTTTTTTTTTTTTTTTTAAATTCTTGGACCCTGAGAACGAGTTTCGGAGACCCCCCTTGGACCCTAAAAGGGTTAAAGCACTGAGTCCACAATTCAAATCGATGGAATAAAACTGTGAGACGGAAGGTGCAACACAAACGTATGCAAAGTTTTGTGCAAAAGATAATTAAAGCAGAATGAAATAAACTACCACCTAATGTTTTAAATGGAAACACAATAGTCATTCAAGAATCAGCTGGATAGGCACTTTGCAAGCACTGTATAGTATTCAGCTGGATACATGGTGCCTTAGTGTGAAGAGTTGCCCAAACCTTCAGGATCACATGTTTACTCTAAATCTATCACTCAAGATTCCTGGGCCAGCCCATTTTGTCCTAGGCACATGTCAATTAGACACTAGGCCTGTTGTATATATGTGTGTGTGTGTGTATGTGTATGTAAGGAAACACTTTGAAATGTTTCTGCCCCACCGGGAATTGAACCCGGCCCCTCCGTGCGTGAAGCAAGAGCTTTACCCACTAGGCCACCGGGGGCGTCGTGGGGTGATGATAAGTTAGTGATCAGCAAGTTATAAGATATGGAGAGAGAGGGCAGGAACAAGATCTTGCCCAGTATACTTATTACCTAACTCAAAACTCACTAAACCCACACAGACCATAGTTTGTGGTCAGTCCCTCTTCACATTTTCCATCATTTATTCTCTGTACTGGGATGATAAGGCCACTGGTTGGTAAACTGTCTCCACAATAAAGATAGCCAAGTGTTGAACAAATGTTTTATTCATCTACTTGTCAGTCTTGCAAACCACTAATGTAATAATACTTGTCTGACACAGCAACATCTTAGAATCTTGGTACAGAGAATTCTTATAAATACAGTGGTACCTCGGTTAACGATGGTCCCCAAACTCGCCCTTTTAAGTAAGTTTATTTTTTTAAATGCTTTTGTAAGTGTATTTTTGGGGGTCTAAAAGGACTAGTCTATTTTACATTATTCCTTATGGGGATAAATTTGTTTGGTAATGGCACTTGAACAGCATTCTGGAACGAAAAAATATCGTTAACCGAAGTACCACTGTTCAGTGGTCCCTCGGTTTTCGCCGAAAATTCGTTCCAGAATGCTGCTCAAGTGCCATTACCAAACAAATTTACTTCCTTAAGAAATAATGTCACGTAGGTTAGTCTATTTCAGACCCCCAAAAATACACTTGCAACAGCACTTACAAAAATACACTTACATAAATGTTCGAGTTTGGAGATGCACGAAAACCGAGGACCACTGTACTTCCATTGCTGAGCTCCACCCACCTCGAATGTTTCACCTCATTTCTCTCCAGTATATAAGTCTCCATCCTCTTGCTTCTACTTGAGAGTCATCTAGGCTGAGGAACCAAACACCTCTGGTCAAGGCTGAAGGACTGAACACTACCTGTCAAGTTTGAAGGACTAACCATCTCAAATTACCCCTTCATATATTCCACCATTTATTCTCCTTATTGGATTAATAAATCTATTGGTTGGTAAAAAATCTCCATAACAAAGATACCCAAGTGTTGCATGTACAACATTATGTATTAATACTGAATAAATACCAATAGGTTATAGGACTATACTAAGGAAATAGTATATTATTAGGCTTTAAATCTAAAAATCTCTCACCCCTTTGTCATGACATGTTAAGGAAGGCCTTGAAGTGGAGTTGAGAGAAGAGGGCTGAAAATCAAACTTGTAGGTTGTTCTAGGCATTAGCTACCTAACAAATAGAAAAGCCTCTATCCATGAAAAGACTGTTTACCTCTTTTATAAATATCCAACTTGCATTCCCTTAATTATACAATATAGCACGGCTAGATAGGAGTGAATGGAGACGAATGGTTTTGGGACCTGACGAGCTGTTGGAGTGTGAGCAGGGTAATATTTTGTGAAAGGATTCAGGGAAACCAGTTAATTGATTTAGTTGGACTTGAGTCCTGGAAATGGGAAGTACAATGCCTGCACTTTAAAGGAGGGGTCTGGGATAGTGACAGTTGGGAGGGACTTATTCTCAGCTGTCGTATTTGAGTGCCTCTGCAAAGACAGTGATTATGTATGAATGAGGTGAAAGTGTTGAATGATGATGAAAGTATTTTCTTTCTTTTTGGGTCACCCTGCCTCGGTGGGAGACGGCCAACTTGTTGAAAAAAAAAAAAAAGCAAGGTACTGTACTCACCAAAGATATTAGTCAACAACATGGAAGCAGGACCCACCAGCATATCCTTATAAAGAGAAGACCAAATGGGAATAGATGTGCTGGAGTGAGAGGCTTTGGTAAGCCTTGAAAATGGCCAAGAATCACATTAACCAACACAAAAGTAATGCTAACCCTTCACTTATCCATGAGTGGAGAAAGATGCCTGCTTTCACCTTGAACATCATAAGATGTCTTTGTTATCTGAACTTTGTTCCTTTCCAAACCATATCTATAATTCAGTTAATCCAAGGCTACAAGTCACATTACAAAGGCACTGGCAGCAGCAGTGGAGGTGGTGGTGATGGTGTCAGTAATGGCAGTTGGAGAGGCAGTAGTAGCAGCATCAGAGGCATCAACAGTGATGATCATAAGTCCATATAATGCATCCCAAGACATATCTATAATTCATTCCAAGTCAGAGGCTATAAAGCATACTACACATATTTAGTTATCAGCATTACTGGCATCAGCAGCAGTGGCACAGGTCCATCAATTGTAGTCCAGACCAATCAATAATCCATCCAAAGGCACAGGTGATAAGCTACAGCAAATATTTACTGATGAGAAAATCTTTTTCCAATGTTTATGCATGAAACAAGATATGTAATAGATTTTTAATTAAGCAAAGTCAGTCAAACTCCACTACCATGATAAGGAGATTGAATGTTGGGGATGACAGAATGACAGAACTGGCGAGGAAGAATTTCTAGCACCATCAACATGGTGTTAGGAAAATTTTCTAGCACAATCAACATGAAGCACAGGTCATAGTTATAAATTAAGAAATACGTAACAGGTGCCATAGGGATACTAGAAAGTTTCTTCACAAACAGTGAGAGAAAAATGAAATGGGTTACAAGGATAGTTAGTAAATGCTATAACAACTAGAATATTAAAAACTATATGATGAATTTAATACTAAGAGGAGGATGCAATGAACTTAGCTCAGCTCCTTTAGCAATAACTATGCACAGCAATCATAATACATATTGTGCTATAGTATGAGGTAACATGATTGATTTCTACTTACTTAACAGAGAGAGGTGATAAGAGTATTATTGAAGAGCTTCAGTGTATTTCAAAGGCTGTACAAGCTCACCTTTCATCTCATGTGAAGAATGTCTGGAAAAGTTGGAGCCTGCCAAGCTTCTGATCTTGTCCTCATATTTTAGGAGAGTAAGTATTGGCTTACAATCTCCCAGCAGTCCTTTGCCAAGCATCTCTGCTGTTAACACTTGTGCAAGATATGGGCTGTAAATATCAGAGAGATAATATAAGTTGTGTAAAATAAACTAATGAAGAGCACAAGTGTGCATGCAATACACAGTACTGCAGTTAAAAAATTATTTTTCTATACAGCTGAATTTACAAGCTAACAGCTGTCATCATACCTCAGCACATTTACAGGCAAAGAGCTGTTATCCTGCCTCATCTTGTTTACCGGCTAAGCTGTTATCCTACCTTAGCTCCTTTACAGGTTAAGAGCTGTTATCCTGCCTCATCTCACTTATGAGCTAAGAGCTGCTATCCTGCATAAGCTCATTAACAAGATAAGAGCTGTTATCTTACCTCAGCTCATTTATAGACTAAAAGCTATTTAGAACATCAGATGAAAACTGCAGTAGGCCTACTGGCTTATGATCAGCAGGTCCTTTTCAATCCTAATGTTTTACTCTAACCTATTTTTACAACTACTAAAGGTATTAGATTTAATTGTTAATTAATTTTTGTTTCAATGTACAGTGGTACCCCGACTTACGATAGTCCCCAAATACACCCTTTTATGTAAGTTGATTTTTTTAAATGCTTTTGTAAGTGTAATTTTGGGGGTCTAAAAGGACTAGTCTATTTTACATCATTTCTTATGGAGATAAATTCGTTTGGTAATGGCACTTGAACAGCATTCTGGAATGAAAAAATATCGTAAGTCGGGGTACCACTGTATATACATTGGTCCCTCGGTTTTCGTGCATCTCCAAACTCGAACATTTATGTAAGTGTATTTTCGTAAGTGCTGTTGCAAGTGTATTTTTGGGGGTCTGAAATAGACTAACCTACATGACATTATTTCTTAAGGAAGTAAATTCGTTCGGTAATGGCACTTGAGCAGCATTCTGGAACGAATTTTCGGCAAAAACCGAGGGACCACTGTATTGTCATATTGAAAAACAACTTGAACATTAAAGTATTCAAGAGCTTGTGAGAGGTGAGAGAGAGGTTTTCATTATATGGTAAAACCAACAAATTCTCAAGCTTATACTCAGTATGAGACTGTCTTACAGAAAGTTTTTTTCCGATTTATGAAAAGCTATATCAATAAATACATGTGGATATTGTAAGTCAGAAGCAATTTCACATATCTTTTTCCAATTTTCCTCATCACAGAATTCAGGGTTACAAATCCTAAGGGCTCTCAAAAACATAGAAGAAAATACACTCTGTTGAATATGTGTTTGGTGATTCAAATAGTAATGTATGAACACATGTTAGGAGGCCTGTGATAAACACTGAACTTAAATGTTCTACCACATCTACGAATAAGTATATCCAGAAGTGGAATTATTTTATTTACCTCACTTTCCATAGTGAACTTAATGGAAGGGACCAGTGAGTTTAATCTATGTAGACAGTCATCATGACTCTCATTATAAGGTCACAGACAGATCACATCATCCACATACCTCAACCATTTGGTATGTGGAGGAATGATGTTTTTGAGTATTTTGGCTTAAAATACTCCATGTACAAATTACTCAATACAGGAGACAAAGGATTACCCATAACCATGCCAAATTTCTGAAAGTAGAATTTGTCACTGAACACAAATTTACAATCAAAATGCACAATTTAATCAAATCAATAATTTGATAATTGTTTCAAGGAAGATCATATTTTGGAAGGTCTTCTGCAAGAAAATCTAACAGGTCATCTACTGGTACTTTAGTAAACAAGGAAGCAACATCAGAACTAATGAGTTTGAAATCATTAGATACACGAACATTAAAACCTAGAAGTTTATCAATGAGATCAACATTATTTTTAACATGAGAAGACAGTACCTATAGAACTTATAAGTGATGTTATTTTGTAGTTTACTAAAGTACCAGTAGATGACCTGTTAGATTTCCTTGCAGAAGACCTTCCAAAATACGATCTTCCCTTAAATTTTATATTTTATTAACACATCGGCCGTTTCCCACCAAGGAAGGGTGGCCCGACAAAGAAAAACTTTCATCATCATTCACTCCATCACTGTCTTGCCAGAGGCGTGCTTACACTACAGTTACAAAACTGCAACATTAACACCCCTCCTTCAGAGTGCCGGCACTGTACTTCCCATCTCCAGGAATCAAGTCCGGCCTGCCGGTTTCCCGGAAACCCTTCATAAATGTTACCTTGCCTACACTCCAACAGCACATCAAATCCTAAAAACCATTTGTCTCCATTCGCTCCTATCTAACACATTCACACACACTTGCTGGAAGTCCAAGCCCCTCGCACACAAAACCTCCTTTACCCCCTCCCTCCAACCTTTTCTAGGCCGACCCCTACCCCACCTTCCCTCCACTACAGATTTATACAATCTCGAAGTCATTCTATTTTGCTCCATCCTCTCTATATGTCCAAACCATCTCAACAACCCCTCCTCAGCTTTCTGGATAATAGTTTTGGTAATCCCACACCTCCTCCTAATCTCCAAACTACGGATTCTCTGCATTATATTCCACACCACATATTGCCCTCAGACACGACATCTCCACTGCCTCCAGCCATCTCCTTCTTGCAACATTCACAACCCATGTCTCACACCCATACAAGAGTGTTGGTATAACTATACTCTCATAAATTCCCCTCTTTGCTTTCATGGATAAAGTTCTCTGTCTCCACAAGCTCCTCAGTGCACAACTCACCTTTTTCCCTCGTTAATTCTATGATTCACCTCATCCTTCATAAAACCATCTGCTGACACATCCACTCCCAAATATCTGAACACATTCACCTCCTCTATACTCTCTCCCTCCAATATGATATCCAATCTTCTGTTATCTAATTTTTTTTGTTATTCTCATCACCTTACTCTTTCCTATACAGTGGTCCCTCGGTTTTCGCCGAAAATTCGTTCCAAAATGCTGCTCAAGTGCCATTACCGAACGAATTTACTTCCTTAAGAAATAATGTCACGTAGGTTAGTCTATTTCAGACCCCCAAAAATACACTTGCAACAGCACTTACGAAAATACACTTACATAAATGTTCGAGTTTGGAGATGCACGAAAACCGAGGGACCACTGTAGTATTCACTTTTAATTTCCTTCTTTTACATACCCTACCAAACTCATCCACCAACCTCTGCAACTTCTCTTCAGAATCTCCCAAAAGCACAGTGTCATCAGCAAAGAGCAACAATGACAACTCCCACTTTATGTTAGATTCTTTATCTTTTAACCCCACACCTCTTGCCAACACCCGAGCATTCACTTCTCTTACAACTCCATCTATAAATATATAAAACAACCACGGTGACATCACACATCCCTGTCTAA
This sequence comes from Cherax destructor, assembly GCA_009830355.1. Lineage (NCBI taxonomy): Eukaryota > Metazoa > Arthropoda > Malacostraca > Decapoda > Parastacidae > Cherax > Cherax destructor. The sequence goes on from WNWK01010961.1 coordinate 54,729, forward strand.
GGCCTACTTTTACTGGGAAATAATCTCCCTCTCGCCTACATACTACTCTAACCTGTGCCTCACTATCCTCGTAAAAACTTTTCACCGCTTTCAATAACCTACCTCCTATTCCATACATTTGCAACATCTGCCACATTGCCCCTCTATCCACCCTATCATATGCCTTTTCCAAATCCATAAATGCCACAAACACCTCTTTACCCTTATCATCATATTGTTCACCTATACGTTTCACTGCAAACACTTGGTCTACACACCCCCTACCCTTCCTAAAGCCTCCTTGTTCATCCGCTATCCTGCTCTCCGTCTTACTCCTAATTCTTTCAATAATAACTCTACCATACACTTTACCAGGTATACTCAACAGACTTATTCCCCTATAATTTTTACACTCTTTTGTCCCCTTTGCCTTTATACAAAGAAATTATGCATGCTCTCTGCCAATCCCTAGGAACCTTACCTTCTTCCATACATTTATTAAATAAAAACACTAACCACTCTAAAACTATATCCTCACCACCCTTTAACATTTCTATCTTTATCCCATCAATCCCAGCTGCTTTACCCCCTTTCATTCTACTCACTGCCTCACGAACTTCCCTCCCACTCACAACTGGTTCTTCCTCACTCCTATAAGATGTTATTCCTCCTTGCCCTATACACGAAATCACAGCTTCCCTATCTTCATCAACATTTAACAATTCCTCAAAATATTCCCTCCATCTTCCCGATACCTCTAACTCTCATTTAATAACTCTCTTCTCCCAATTTTTAACTGACAAATCCATTCTTTCCCTAGGTTTTCTCAACTTGTTAATCTCACTCCAAAACTTTTTCTTATTTTCAACAAAATTTGTTGATAACATCTCACCCACCCTCTCATTTGATCTCTTTTTACACTGCTTTACCACTCTTTTTCTCTCCATATACTCCTCCCTCATTGCATCACTTCTACTTTGTAAAAACCTCTCATATGCTAACTTTTTCTCTCTTACTACTCTCTTTACATCATCATTCCACCAATCACTCTTTTTCCCTCCCGCACCCACTTTCCTATAACCACAAACTTCTGCTGAACACTCTAGCACTATATTCTTAAACTTACCCCATACCTCTTCTACCCCACTGATTATACTCTCACTAGCCCATCTGTCCTCCAACAGTTGTTTATATCTTACCTAACTGCCTCCTTCTTTAGTTTATAAATCTTCACTTCTCTCTTACTTACTGTTTCCATTCTCCTTGTATCCCATCTACCTTTTACTCTCACTGTAGCTACAACTAAAAAGTGATCTGATATATCTGTGGCCCCTCTATAAACATGTACATCCTGAAGTCTACCCAACAGTCTTTTATCTACCAATATGTAGTCCAACAAAGTACTGTCATTTCGCCTACATCAAATCTTGTATACTTATTTATCCTCTTTTTCTTAAAATATGTGTACCTATAACCAAACCCCCTTTTTATACAAAGTTCAATCAAATGCTCCCCATTATCATTTACACCTGGTACCCCAAACTTACCTACCACCTCCTCTCTAAACACTTCTCCTACTTTAGCATTTAGGTCTCCTTCCACGATTACTCCTCACTTGGCTCAAAAGTTCCTACACACTCGCTTAACATCTCCCAAAATCTCTCTCTCTCCTCTACACTCCTCTCTTCTCCAGGTGCATACGCACTTATTATGACCCACTTTTCACATCCGACCCTTATTTTAATCCACATAATCCTTGAATTTATACATTTATGTTCCCTCTTTCTCTCCATAACTGATCCTTCAACATTATTGCTACCCTTCCTTAACTCTAACTCTCTCAGATACTCCTGACTTAATCCCATTTATTTCTCCCCACTGAAACTCGCCTACCCCCTTCAGCTTTGTTTCGCTTAGGGCAAGGACATCCAACTTCTTTTCATTCATAACATTAGCAATCATCTCTTTCTTATCATCCACTACATCCACGCACATTCAAACATCCCAATTTTATGAAGTTTTCCTTATCTTCTTTTTAGTAATTTATACAGGAGAAGGGGTTACTAGCCCATTACTCCCGGCATTTAGTCGCTTCTTACGACACGCATAGCTTATTATTTTACTATTATTATTTTTTTATTAACACATCGGCCGATTCCCACCAAGGCAGGGTGGCCCGAAAAAAAAACTTTCATCATCATTCACTTCATCACTGTCTTGCCAGAGGGGTGCTTTACACTACAGTTATAAAACTGCAACATTAACACCCCTCCTTCAGAGTGCAGACACTGTACTTCCCATCTCCAGGACTCAAGTCCGGCCTGCCGGTTTTCCCCTGAATCCCTTCATAAATGTTACTTTGCTCACACTCCAACAGCACGTCAAGTATTAAAAACCATTTGTCTCCATTCACTCCTATCAAATACGCTCACACATGCTTGCTGGAAGTCCAAGCCCCTCGCACACAAAATTTCCCCTTACCCCTCCCTCCAACCCTTCCTAGGCCAAACCCCCTACCCGCCTTCCTCCACTACAGATTTATACACTCTCGAAGTTATTCTATCTCGTTCCATTCTCTCTACATGTCCGAACCACCTCAACAACCCTCCTCAGCTCTCTGGATAATAGTTTTGGTAATCCCGCACCTCCTCCTAATTTCCAAACTCCGAATTCTCTGCATTATATTCACACCACACATTGACCTCAGACATGACATCTCCACTGCCTCCAGCCTTCTCCTCATTGCAACATTCATCACCCATGCTTCACACCCATATAAGAGTGTTGGTATAACTATACTCTCATACATTCCCTTCTTTACTTCCATGGACAAAGTTCTTTGTCTCCACAGACTCCGAAGTGCTCCACTCACCCTTTTTCCCTCATCAATTCTATGATTCACCTCATCCTTCATAGACCCATCTGCTGACATGTCCACTCCCAAATATCTGAATACATTAACCTCCTCCATACTCTCTCCCTCCAATCTGATATCCAATCTTTCGTCACCTAATCTTTTTTTTATCCTCATCACCTTACTCTTTCCTATATTCACTTTCAATTTTCTTCTTTTACACACCCTACCAAATTCATCCACCAACCTCTGCAACTTACCTTTGATATACCTTTGAAGAGTTTCGAGAGTATCTACTCTCTGAGCCCGGCCATGGGCCAGGCTCGTCTGGTGCTTGCCTGGTCAACCAGGCTGTTGCTGCTGGAGGCCCTTCTCTTCAGAATCTCCCAAAAGCACAGTGTCATCAGCAAAAAGCAACTGTGACAACTCCCACTTTGTATTTAATTCTTTATCTTTTAACCCCACACCTCTTGCCAAGACCCTCGCATTCACTTCTCTTACAACCCCATCTATAAATATATTGAACAACCACGGTGACATCACACATCCTTGTCTAAGGCCCACTTTTACTGGGAAATAGTCCCCTTCCCTCCTACACACTCTAACTTGAGCCTCACTATCCTCATAAAAACTCTTCACTGCTTTCAGTAACCTACCTCCTATTCCATACACCTGCAACATCTGCCACATTGCCCTCCTATCCACCCTATCATACGCCTTTTCCAAATCCATAAATGCCACAAAAACCTCTTTACCCTTATCCAAATACTGTTCACCTATATGTTTCACTGTAAACACTTGGTCTACACACCCCTACCTTTCCTAAAGCCACCTTGTTCATCTGCTATCCTACTTTCTGTCTTACTCTTAATTCTTTCAATAATAACTCTACCATACACTTTACCAGGTACACTCAACAGACTTATTCCCCTATAATTTTTGCACTCTTTTGTCCCTTTGCCTTTATACAAAGGAACAATACATGCTCTCTGCCAATCCCTAGGTACCTTACCCTCTTCCATACATTTATTAACCCTTTCAGGGTCCAAGGGGTCTCCGAAACTCGTTCTCAGGGTCCAAGAATTTAAAAAAAAAATTATTTTTCTTATGAAATGAGATAGAGAATCTTTTCCGATCATAACGCCACAAAAATTATGAAATTTGATCGAAAACTAATGGAATTATGGTTTTGCGAAGTTAGCGGTAGCCATGACACCTACGCATCGGCGATTTTGCCCACTTTGAGCCCTATTTTCGGCAAATTCCAATGTTTCAGTCAACTAAAATTATAGCTATTTCGCTAGAACTCCATTTCTTCTATCGAGTGAGTACAAGAAACCGCCTATTTACCAATTACAACTACCCAAAATAGTGGTCAGAAAATGGCAATTTGGCCAATTTCACACAAATTTCAAACGATGGCAATTTCAAAATAGGGTCCAGAATAAACAAGGCAGACATTCCTGGCACTAAAATAACGTCTTCTCTGTTCATTAGTCACGTTTCCAGGCCCCTCTTACATTACTTTTGCTTTTCATTTTGAATTTTTATTCTCACAAAAATATAGAAGATTTACTGTTATGTATACAACTGCATCATTGTAAAAATGGTATAAATAATATTAGAGCACTTGTACATGAATATTAGACTCGCCAGTTGATGTGTATTGGATGCATGGTGTGATTTGTTTACTCTTGAACATCGTCAAAAATCGAACATTTTCGCTACTTTGAGTTCAATTTCAAGGTACTTGTCATTGTCAAACCAATTAAAATCATCTCTATTTCTGTAATATATCTTCCATTCTATCAAATGAGACCAAGAAAACGAGAATACATCAATAAATACCATACGAAAATAGACTGCAAAGTCGCTGTTTTAAACCAAAAACACGGTCAGAGTTTTTTTTTCCTCATTATGCACTGTGTGGTGCAGGAATTTTTTTATACTGCGCACACTGACCGCACAGACCCATTCTATCACATCTAGGCCTAACAGCCTGTTTCTGCTTGATTTGAGGGTGTTAGAATTTAGGCGCACTAGTACGTCAATAACCCCAGGGCGTAAGCCATACTAGTACGTCAATAACCCTGAAAGGGTTAAATAATAGCACTAACCACTCCAAAACTATATCCCCACCTGCTTTTAACATTTCTATCTTTATCCCATCAATCCCAGCTGCCTTACCCCCTTTCATTCTACCCACTGCCTCACGAATTTCCCCCACACTCTCAACTGGCTCTTCCACACTCCTACAAGATGTTATTCCTCCTTGCCCTATACACGAAATCACAGCTTCCCTGTCTTCATCAACATTTAACAACTCGTCAAAATATTCCCTCCATCTTCCCGATACCTCTAACTCTCCATATAATAACTCTCCTCTCCTATTTTTAACTGTCAAATCCATTTGTTCCCTAGGCTTCCTCAACTTATTAATCTCACTCCAAAACATTTTCTTATTTTTAACAAAATTTGTTGATAACATCTCACCCACTCTCTCATTTGCTCTCTTTTTACATTGCTTCACCACTCTCTTAACCTCTCTTTTTCTCTCCATATACTCTTCCCTCCTTGCATCACTTCTACTTTGTAAAAACCTCTCATATGCTAACTTTTTCTCCCTTACTATTCTCTTTACATCATCATTCCACCAATCGCTCTTCTTCCCTCCCGCACCCACTCGCCTGTAACCACAAACTTCTGCTGAACACTCTAACACTACATTTTTAAATCTACCCCATACATCTTCGACCCCATTGCCTACACTCTCACTCTCACTAGCCCGTATTATTATTATTATTACAATATAAAATAATTTGGATTTTTTTTTTCACATTAAAAATAGAAGATTTACTGTTATGCAGACTAATGCATTATTGTAATAATTGTATAAATAATGTCAACCCATTCATGACTGCATATTGGAATGGAGGTGACTTTGAGCTCAATTTCAAGGTACTTTTTGTCATGAAACCAATCAAAATCATATCTATTTCTGTAATATATCTTCTATTCTATCAAATGAGACCAAAAAACAACTGAGAAAAAAAATATTTAACAAAAATTATAATAATTATAATATTTTTTTTTTTTTATTAACACATCGGCCGATTCCCACCAAGGCAGGGTGGCCCGAAAAATAATAATTATTATTATAACAATAATAATAATAATAATACAATATTATAGTAATAATAATAATAATAATAATAATAATAATAACAGTAAGGAGAAACTTCAAAAGGCTGCCAGTAGTTGGCGCCACCATCAGCAAAACATTGGCAACCACTACTACTTTTCACCTGTCTAGACTTAAGTAGTCTATAAGTATTAGGTTAAGTCTGCCTGAAATGCCTCGGCATGATAGTGGCTTTCTTTGCTCCAATCATATGATATGTAAACACACATTGTAACCTTTGCAAAGAAATATTTTATTTATTTATTTAACCCTTAAACGGTCCACACGCATATTTACGTTAGCACTGCTACTGCCCCAAACGTATTTTTACGTTTTATTTTTCCTGCCTCCAAATTTGGCACGATTGGCCCGAGATGCCTGGTCAGCATAGAATTGGTCTTAACACTCGGTGTGCGCCATATTAAAAAAATATGGGACCATTTAGTACCTTGTGGGAGCACCAGTTAACCCTTTGGGGGTCGACAGGCCTTCTCAGGAAAGTGTTCCTGGGTCGAAAATTTTTTGGAAAAAAAAAAATTAATTTTTTCTTATGAAATGATAGAGAATCTTTTTCCGATCATAACGCCACCAAAATTATGAAATTTGATCGAAAACTAACGGAATTATGCTTTCGCGAAGTTAGCGGTAGCAATGACACTTACGCATCGGTGATTTTGCCCACTTTGAGCCCTATTTTCGACAAATTCCAATGTTTCAGTCTCCTAAAACTATAGCTATTTCGATAGAACTCCATTTTATCTATCGCTTGAGTACAAGAAACTGCCTATTTACCAATTTCATCTACCCAAAATAGTGGTCAGAAAATGGCAATTTTCCAATTTCACACAAATTTCAAACGATGCCAATTTCAAAATAGGATCCATAATAAACAAGGCAGACATTCCTGGCACTAAAATAACATGTTCTCTGTTCATTAGTCACGTCTCCAGGCCCCTCTTACATTACTTTTGCTTTTCATTTTGAATTTTTATTCTCACAAAAAATAGAAGATTTACTGTTATGTATACAACTGCATCATTGTAAAAATGGTATAAATAATATCAGAGCACTTGTGCATGAATATAAGACTCGCCAGTTGATGTGTATTGGAGGCATGGTGTGATTTGTTTACTCTTGAACATCGTCAAAAATCGAACATTTTCGCTACTTTGAGCTCAATTTCAAGGTACTTGTCATTGTCATACCAATCAAAATCATCTCTATTTATGTAATATATCTTCCATTCTATCAAATGAGACCAAGAAAACGAGAATACATCAATATATACCATACGAAAATCGACTGCAAAGTCGCTGTTTTAATCGAAAAAAACGGTCAGAGTTTTTTTTCTCTCATTATGCAGTGTGTACTGCAGGATTTTTTTTATACTGCGCACACTGACCACACAGACCCATTCTTTCATATGTATGCCTACCAGACGTTTTCTGCTTAAATTGAGGCCGCTAGAATTTGGGCGTACTAGTACGGCACCAACCCCTGCTCGTAAAACGTACTAGTACGGCACCGACCCCCAAAGGGTTAAATTGAGGGCCAGCTAGAGCAAACACTGCGGCAAACACCATAGATTCACTGATGTCATTTCATATTAACACTCCCCTTTGAAGTGGAAAGTGATGTCGGCAGGCTGGGGCAGGCCAGCTGGCTGCCTGCCTGCCTGGGGACCTGGCTGGCAAACAGCTGGTTGGCCACCTGGCTGGCCAGCAACTGGCTGGTCAGCTGGGTACCTTATTGGCTGTCTATCTCTGTCAGTCTGTCTGTATCTATCTGTCTCTGTCTCTATCTCACAGGAACACATACATAAATACAATTATACATAGTGTAAATTACCTAGGATAACTAAAAAAATCAAGACAAAGTGTTATAATGTGTTTGTGATCTGCGTAATACCAGTTGGTTCATGAGCTACTCTCTGAGACAAGCAGACAGAAAGACAGACACACAGAAAGACAGACAGACAGAAAGACAGACACACAGACAGACAGATACAGACAGACAGACAGGTTTGCGTAACAAATAAAGGGAAGCAATGTAAGCTGTCAAATGTCATCACTGTAATTACTGGACTGATAAGAAGAGATAAGACTATGGCTCACCATCTCCTCAAATGTTACCAGAGTCATTAGTGGAGATCAGATGAGATAAGGCAGCAACACAAATCTTTTATTATTATTATTATTATTATTATTATTCACTATTATTATTATTATTATTATTATTATTATTATTATTATTATTCACTATCATTATTATTATTATTATTTTTATGCACTATCATTATTATTATTATTTGAGTACAATTTCAGTACCAAATATTAGTGTCAGAACACAGATTGGCTATGAAATCACAAGAACTACTATAAATTGTAATTATCAGAACATAAAATTAGATAAAATAATAAAAGAAAGTGAAAAAAAAGGTATATCGGCAACGATTCTGCAAGCAGCAGGACTCCTGTTGCTGTCAGGTGAGCATCCAGTGCCAACTTCTCCGCCTCATATCTCGGTAACTACTGACCCAAATTCTTTTTTTTTTATCCTTTAACACTTAAAAAAATGTGCTCTTTATTTCTATAAAAAAAAAAAAAATTCAAAATATTCGGGGCACTAGGCGAGGTAACGTATATATATGTTTGGACCGTTTAAGGGTTAAGGAACCTCCCTTGAGGTGGAAGTTCGCATCCTGAAATTTTGTTCGTATCCAGAAGCAAAAAATTGACCGAACGACTGTTCGTATCCTGAAAAGTTCGCATGGTGGGGCATTCGTAAGCCGAGGTTCCACTGTACTTCTATTTTATCGATTGAGCACAAGAAATCGCACAGTCAACTGTTTCAACTACCCAATAAAGTGATCGGTAATTGGTAATTTGGCAAATTTAACAAAAAGTTTAAAATATTCCAATTTCAAAATAGGGTCCAGAATAAACAATGCAGGCATTCCTGGCACTAAACTAACATTTCCTTTGTTCATTAGTTACATTTTCAGGGTTTACAAATGAATTCCATTTTGATTTCTTATTCACATAATGAATTTGTATTCACACCAAAAAATAGAAGATTTACCGTTATGCAATATTGTAATAGATGTATAAATAATATCAGCACATTCGTGGCCACCAGCTGATGCGTATTAGACACGTGATGTCATTTGTTTACTCTTGAACATCAGCAAAAATTGAACATTACTGCTACTTTGAGCTAAGTTTCAAGCCATTTTCAGTACTAAAACCAATCAAAATCATCTCTATTTCTGTAATATATCTTCCAATGTATCAAATGAGACCAAGAAATCGCGAATACAACTGTAAAAACCATACAAAAAAACACTGCAAAGTCACTGTTTTAATCCAAAATTATGGTCTCAGTTTTTTCTCTCATTATGCACTGCGTGCTGCAGGATTTGTTTTAAGTGGTGCACACTTACCACAGAGATGTATTCTCTCATATCTAGGACGAAATTTACCACTCACAGCTTACCTGAGTGAGCTGAGCTCATGGCACAGAACTACGGGTAGGACCCTGGTTTCAAAGCCATAGAACTACGGGACGGACCCTCAAAGGGTTAAGAAGGGTTGAAAGAGAGAAAGTACCTATGAAACAAATTATAAATAAAAAATGAATACATTTTGGAATAGAAGTGAGGGCTAAAAGAATGAGTCAGGAAGGTTAGAATAGCCACTTTTCTATGGCTTAGGTTAAACCACTGCACACCTATAGATAAGGCAACATATGCTATGATCCTTGTCAACATTTCTAGTACAGTGGTACCTCGAGTTACGATATTTTTTCGTTCGAGAATGCTGTTCAAGTGCCATTACCAAACGAATTTATCCCCATAAGGAATAATGTAAAATAGACTAGTCCTTTTACACCCCCAAAAATATACCTACAAAAGCATTTAAAAAAATAAACTTACATAAAAGGGCGATTTTGGGGACCATCGTAACTCGAGGTACCACTGTACATCCATAAAACAGATGCAATACTAAGAAACTAATCAAGGACTTACTCAAATTTTGGTTCATTGGTATATAAACTTGATTCAACAAGAGCAGCCCTTATCGCAGCAGAGTTCTCCACTGTTTTACACAGCAACCCGTATATTCTTCCGAAGTTCTGGAATACAAGAATTTTACAGGTAAATACTAATGATGATAATGATGATATTACCTGGCTAATGTAATGTTTGAAGGAACATCACCCATTAAAACATATACATACACACGAGGGAAGGACCACATTATTAATTTGCTATCATCCATTCATGTACATATGTATAGTATTATCTTCTCAACTGTAAGTTTCTTAAATACTGATAGAGAAGATAAGAGAGCAGTTACTTGATGATTCTCACCATCCCTTCTTCCAAGGAAAACATTGAAAAATACTATAGTTATGCAAGTTCTTGAACAAACTATGTACATAAATTATTTTTATAGAGTGCAATGTTACGTATGCAAATGTCAGCAAAGTTAGGTAAGGCTGCTCTAAGTTTTGAAGCAAACTAAAAAAACTTGGCATAACTATATTTCTTTTCAAAACACCAGTGAGTTTCGAGATGGCAAATCTTGCCTTATGGGTATGGCAGAGAGACAAGCTTGAGCATTATTAAAAAAAATATTAAAAAACTGAGAAGACTGCTAAAATATTCCAGCAGTGTATAAAATTTCAATCGGTAAAATATTTCATAATTAAAATTCAAAAGTATTTTATGATAATAAAGTTTGCAATTATGTCATCACTGTGATAAACCTTTGATGAGTTAAGATTTTTTTCTATACTCCAGAAGCCCAGCCCTGGGCCAGGCTTACCTGGTACAGTAGGTCCCGGCTTTATGACGTTTCACTAATACATACAGACAATTCAAATTAGTACGTATAACCAAAACTCGTTATATGGCTCCCCCTTCCCCCTGACTCGCTAATATGGTCACCGCATGCCACTCTGTTTAGGTTTAGGTAAGGTTCATCAGGAAACAGGACAAGTGTTTCCTGACACGGGTCTTAGTCATATGATGATCCGCTGTTGGAGCTTTTGGTCATTTGACCGGGGCCTTCTGCTGGCTTAGCGGTCCACCCCTTTAAAAATTATGGTCACAGTTAAAACCAAAGTGATATCATATTTGTGCAGGAGCTCACTGAAGCTGTGACACAAGGCTGGCACAGCGCCTGCCGACAGGGCTAACTGCAGCTTGACGAGTGTCATTCTCTCGACAGTTGGAGTTACAACTAGTCACAACTAGTGCAATACTGAATCTTAATATTTGTTCCATTATAACTTAATATTAATCATAGTAATTTTCCAACCAGTTCTATTAGCTAGTTAAATAATAAATCAATTACATTGTAAAGATATATCCTAAATCTCTGTGACTTCTGTTCAAAAGTGTATTAATCCAAGAGCTAGTAAAATCAATTGATCAGATATCATATCTTTAAGTTTAGCATTATTCATTGTTCTTAAATCTTTTTAGAATCACACTCATATATAAACTTTTGTTTAATTAATAATAATAATAATAATAATAATACTTTATTGAGACATTGTACAATTATATATGGTAGACATAGTTATACATAGTTATTACATAGTTATTACTTAGTTATTAATGAGATGTACATGCCAAAAGCCCCTAATATGCTGTGCATTGCGGGCATTCTTAGGACTACTTAATTCTAGACTACATGGTAAAAAGTTATGGTTGATAATTTATAAAATAAATAAAGTTGCATATCTAAGTTATAAAGTTTGAATATAAGTTGAACATATCAATTAATTGTAGCAATGCAACTAATTGAGTGAGATAACAATTTAAAACAATTAATTGCATTGCAGTTAGTTTACGTGGTCATTATAATGTAAGTGTTGTGGAAATACAGTGGTACCTCGAGTTACGATGGTCCCCAAAATCGCCCTTTTATGTAAGTTTAATTTTTTAAATGCTTTTGTAAGTATATTTTTGGGGGTGTAAAAGGACTAGTCTATTTTACATTATTACTTATGGGGATAAATTCGTTTGGTAATGGCACTTGAACAGCATTCTCGAACGAAAAAATATCGTAACTCGAGGTACCACTGTAATTAGCTAAGTATGCAATATTCATAACAGGTTTTACATTCAATTGATTAGTCAGGTTTTTACGTTAAGTGATTATTCTACTTTGTTGGGAATGTTTGATATTGAGCAATTAGCTTTGGGTGAGAAGGTGGTTTTTTAGCATCGTTTTGAATTGGGGTACAGGTAGGGTTTCTTTGGCAATGACAGGTAATGAATTCCAAATTTTCGTGCCTTTTATATGCATTGAGTTTTTACATAGTGTTAGATGGACACAGGGAACATCGAGGAGTGATCTGTGTCTAGTGTTATGGTCATGTGTCCTGTTAAAATTGGTAAGGAGAAGTTTTAGTAGTGAGTTAATATTTGCATAGTGTTCTATGTAT
>WNWK01010962.1:0-67199 GCA_009830355.1 Cherax destructor
ACATTAGAGCACTCCAGGATGATTTGAATAGACTGATCAGTGGTCGGGAAGTCGCAGATGCAGTTTAATATAGATAATGCAGTTATAAATTTTGGACGGGAAAAAAAACCATCCCTATAAACTAAATAATGTAGATTTAATTTTTCCCCGATTGAAAAAAATTTAGGAGTTCTGGTTGGCAAATTTTAAAACCAAAAAAAACGGTAAGTGTTCGCAATAGCCCCAAAGAACCTTGGCTTCATCCCCAAAAGTATAACGGGAAATCTTGGGGTTTTTAAACTCAATATATCTTTGATTGGGGCTCAGTTTGATTATGCTGCACAGTTTTGGTCACCGTATTACAGAATGGATATAAATGCGCTGGAAAACGTACAAGGGGATGAAAATTTTTGCCCCCATGTATCAGAAATTTCTTATGAGGATAGACTGAGGGCCCTGAATCTGCATTTTTAAAAAAGGCAAAATTATTTTTAGGTGTATAAATGGAAAACAGGAATTAATAAAGGGGATGTAAATAGCGTGCTAAAAATATCAATTTTTGAGGGGACTCGCAGCAATGGTTTTAAATTGGAAAAATTTAGATTCGGAAGGTTAAGGGGGCCCCAGGGGTTTGGTAATAGAGTTGTGGATGGGGGGAAAAAACCCCCCCGAGTACCGTCATAGAATTTTAAGACGTTAAAATTTTAAAAAAAAAGGTTGGATAAATACACGAGTGGGTGTGGGTTGGACCTCCCAGCTTGTGCTACTATTCAGAAGCCGTGCTCCTTCCTCAAGTGAATGTCCCCTGACCTGTTTTAGGTCAAGGGGCTTGGGGCCGGGGGGGAGAATTGGACATGCCTCTGATGGGAGGGGAAAAGGCCTGCTGTTGTGTTTTTTCTTTCTTATGTTCTTATGAGACAAAGAACTTTATCCATAGGCAAAAAAAAAAAAAACCCCGAGAAAGGGGACCCAAACCCTTTTTTATGGGTGTGAAGCATGGATTTTGAATGTAGGGAAAAGGGGGTTGGGGGGCAGGAGAGAGGGTTTTGGGGAATGTGTTGTGTGAATGTTATGCAGAAAAATAGTGTGGAGTTGCCAAAAATATTATTCAAAAGGGTGGGGGGGTTTTGAAGTGTTTTTTTAAAAGTTGGGGCAATGGAAAAAAAAAGGGGTGACTAGAAGGGCATATACATAAAGGGGTGGGGGGGGGTTTTGGGGGGCGCCCCAGGAAAGGGGGGGAGAAAAAGGGGTTTTTTAAAGACAGGGGCTTGGATGAACAGTTTTTTTTTTTTCAAGGTATAATTTGTGAATGGATTCAAACCCCTTTTTGCCAGACCCCGAGTCCTGTAGGTAAAAAGTATACTGCTTACACTCAGAATGGGGGGGAAGTTGTTTTTTGGGGGCCCCTCTGATCTGTAATGTAAAACACGCTTCTGGCAAGGCAGTGATTGAGTGACGGGAAAATTTTTCTTTGTCGGGTCACCCTACCTTAGTGGGAGAGGGCCCCCGGGTGTTAAAAAAATTTTTCTCTCTCTCTCTTGTTTATTGCTCATCTTTGTTGGCATTCATGAAAGGGAATATAGCCAGCTCTGGGGGCAGCTGGGAGAACTAAACGCTCTCTGTTAGAACTAGCCGCAGTGGTCCCACTCCCAGATATATCTTGTCCTTATTGACATGTGTACGTTTGATATCGCAGACACTAGCATGGCAAGATAAACTACAGATACTATTGCGCTGTTATAACATATAGGTGGGGAGGTCATTTAAAAAAAGAAAAATTACGAGGGAAGTATATTAGTGAATCAATACTCTCATGAGATGTCATGCAGCAGCAGCAGCCGCCCCCCCCCAACCACCACCTCCCCCGCAACAAGCCACCCCCTCTACCCCCCCCCCTTGATGCGGCAGATTTTAAATTGACTGCGACGATAGTTTCCGATAGAATGCTAAGATGAGTAGTGGCGTTTCATCTGAGAGACACGTTTTTTAAGTGATGTGGGGAAAAGAGAGAGAGAAGGGAAAGGGGGGGGAACAACTTTATCCTTCCCTTTTCCCATGTCCCCCCCCACCCTCCCACCTCAACACTCAAGGACAGATTCCACACCATTGAATTTTCTCCAATGTATTTTTTCCCCCCCGGAATGTTCACCCAGTATAATCCTCCCCCCAAAATATTAATGCTCCCCAAAAATTTTTTTTCCCTTTACATTTCCAGAGATATTCTTACAGTGACATTCCTACCGACATATTCTTCCCGAGTACATAATTTTAAAATTATTTTTGGGGAAGCATCTGAGGCCCCTCTAAATTTAACGGCCTCAAATGCAAACCGAAATACTCCAATCTTTCAAATTTATAATTCCAAACTAAATTTGCATGACACTGATGAGTGGGGGTGCACTCTACTCTCATTTAGTAACGGATGAGAGACTTGGGGGAAAAAAACCCATCTGCCGATTTAAATGGGAAAAAGGGAAAAAAATAGTGAAGAAACTTTTTTCTAAAAAAAGCTTGGTGGCAGCCGGGGTTTTGTTGGAATGATGTTTCCTCTACAAGAACTTGTTCTCTAGCCTGTGTCTGCCGCACTCTAGTTGTGTTGTGGCTGACACCCAAAGGGGAGTCAGGAGAAATTGCCCCCCCTTTTTCCTGATAAAATATAATACACTATCATCACATTGTTCCCTGTCCCCCTAAAGTCATGTGTGATGTGATATATATGTGTGTGTACTCACCTAGGGTTGCAGGGGTCGATTCATAGCTCCTGGCCCCCAGGGGGCCCTTTCCCTGCGCCATGAGCTTTATCATACCTTTTTTAAAACTATGTATGGAACCTGCCTCGACTACATCGCTTCCCAAACTATTCCATTCCCCCAAAATTGTGACTGAAAAATACTTCCTAACATCCCTGTGATTCATCTGAGTCTTCAACTTCCAACTGTGCCCCCTTTTTGCGGGCCCATCTCTGGAAAATTCTTTTTCCCCGTCCACCTTGTCAATTCCTCTCAGTATCTTATATGTCGTTATCATGTCCCCCATCTCTCGTGTGTGTGTGTGTTTTTGTTTGAGAGGTATAAGAAAACAAAATTAATTTCTCAACGCTTCCTGTTAACTTTCAAATACTATTTTTTTTTTTTTAATCTAGGTCTGTGGTGTCTTACATAATTTATAAAAAAAAACGGTTAAGAGCATATTTACACAAATTAAGAAAACTTTTGCTATACTTTTTGTAAAGGGGGGCCAAAACATAACCAGAAATCGTTTAAATCTGCACTGTCAACACTGGTGGTGCGAAAATTTTGCTCACACCATAGGTCAGTAATGTTGCATTGGCACCATACATAACATCTCTACTATAATATTTATTACTGAACTCTCCTTAAGCAACTTTATTCCCAGTTTGCAATTTTATGTTTCCTGTATTTTACGTTGTTAAACCCCAAAAAATAAAACCCCGGTGTTTTAGTGTTTAATGTCTCATCACAAAATTTTTTTTACCTAAGCAGAACTTAATTGTATTATTTTCCGGAGATTAAGAAAAAAAACAGCCTTGACAAAGGGGGGTTTTAAAAAGGGTAATTGCCCACAGTAAGTGCTGAAAAACTAGTCAATGCTTCTTCAGTTTTAATACACTATTTGTTTTTCTGCAGCATTGCATGCAAAGACTACTACTCCCCTGAATACATATAATGAACTATAAAAAATACATGGAACTCAATGCATAATTTGAAAATCGTAGGGTTTTTTTTATTACTATGATTCTTCCCTTATCACAACAAAGGGGCTCTTGATCTGAAGAATTAGTCCTTTCCCCATCTCTGGGATTGAATCTAACTCCCCCCCAAACTTTTCTCTCTCTCCATTTCATTTCATTAGTCGGAAGATCTCCATTTTTTTTTTTTTTTTTTGTAAAATTCGATTACTAGACTGGGGGGGGAAAAAGGGGCCAACAGTGCTGTTGGTCGTGGTACCATCCAATGGAAATTATATCATTTTTTGGGGATGTCAAGTGACCCCCGGGGAGATATATTGTGCATTAACGGAAGTAGCCAGCTGACCCCGGGGGCAAGGTACATGACCCCCGGCGTTCTTTCCCGGGTTTTTGTTCACTGCCATCATTAGCTGGAAGACTGTTGCACGCTTGGTGCTCTTTTCTAATCAGATGGCTTCGCCAAGCCTACCTCAGTCAGTTTTGGATGTGCCACCCCGGGTTGTACACCAGCGGAGGTGATCGGGTTCGGGGTGAGAAAAATTTTTTTTTTTTTTTTTTTTTAAACCCCCCCCTTTTATTTTATACTTCATAGTCAGTAAGCTCATACTCCGGGGTCCCAGGGGTACTGCCCCCCGACACGGCCATGAATATCCCGGGGAAAAAAACCTGATGCCCTTTTTTTCTCCCCCTTCCCCCAACCCCTTACAAACACACAATACATACATGGGTTTTGGACAAGGTATGATAAAGCTCATGGAGCAGGGGGAGCAGAGACCCAGTAGCGGACAGTGCAGAGGGGGGGCCCAAAAATTTTTAGTCTCGACCCCTGCAACCAATTGGTGAGTACAATTAGGTGAGTACACACACACACACACACACACAAAAATTTCCCCCTGCAACTTAATTGGGGTTACCAAAATCTCTTTAAATAATATGGCTTCCTTAAGGGGATTTTTTCTTTCCCCCAAATTTTTTCGTTTAAATTTTTTTCTCTTTTCCCCCATATAACAAGGCCTCATCCAATCTGCCTCAAAATTTAAACCTGCTGTGTTGTAACCAGGGCGGCCCCAGAAACAATTGACAGGTGCAAGTCTTCAACAAAGTTGTTAACCCTTTCCCCCCGAATCTTGGAATGGCTCCGATCTTTCAAAACCCTCTGCAGTGAAAAATTTAAACATCTGAACAAGGTGCCCCTAATTCGACGAGGGGAGTGTTGTTCAGAAGTGTAAGTGCCCTCTGCCAATTTTGTGTAAAAAAAAGAGAAATTTGATTACCGTTTAATCAAGTTAAAATATTTTTGGCTACCCTTCAGAATGGCTTCAATATTTAAAAAACTGGGCATCGTGTCCCCGGTTTAAACCCCTTTTAAATTAGTTTTAAGGCAAATTTAATCAATAAATTTATAAAATATGGAATCTTTTAAAACTGTCCAATAACTAGCGAATGCATTTGTTGGTCGGTTTCAATTTTTTAGCACTGGTGAGGTTTCCATAAAGCAAGGCTCAAGTTGTTATCGGTCTGCATAAAAATCAACAGTTTATTAAATAGTAAAAAAATTATTTTCTTTCATTAACTGAATAATGTCTGGGGTTTTTTGGGGGGGTTTTAACAGGGGGCACTGTACAAGACTCACCTCCCTTTTTCCTGCCAAGTTGTCATTTTAATAATAATAATATAATAATAATATATTTATTTACTACAAGTACATGTACATGGTTTCAGACCTAGCTGACATCAGTGACATAATACTATAAGGGGAAATCCCTTGTTATGCTGAGCATTTCGGGCAGATTAGGTCAATGTCCCAGGATGCGACTACCAGTCGACTAACACCCAGGAAACCCCTTTTACTGAGGGGGGAAAATAGAAAAGTGAAAAAACCCCCAAAGTTTCGCCCTGGCTGGGAATCGCCCCGGCCCCCCGCCGTGTAAGGGGTTTTTTTTTGCCACCAGACCACCATATAATATAATATCTAAAGAATGCCTTTTTTTGGTGGCTTCAAACATTTAACTGTTGTTTCTTAATTGGAAGTATTTTTTTTTCTGAATTTGATAAATTGCCACATAAAAGTTTTAACATAAAATTTTTTTTAAAAATTTAACTTTTTTAAAAAAAAAAAACTGCAAGCTCATATATGTATAATATTTAATTTTCAAGAGTTTAGAGACCTTTAATTAAAAAGCTTTTAGCCATCTAGTCCTCTTCTATCTTCCTCCAACGCCTTATCGGATCGGCTTCAAATTTTCAACCCTTGTTTGTGGAACAACTGACAAGTGCAGGTGCTCTCCACTCAGTTTTTTTTTAGAATATTCCCCAAATTGGGTTTCCCGAGATAAATTTAGAAAGCCTTTTTTATCGGCTTCAAACATTCGACACTTGTGTATCCTACTTAGCAAATGGCTGGTATTGTTAATGTGGGGTAGGTGCCATTTTTTTTGCCACTTTTCATCTCGAAATGGTAGTGGGAATTTTTTATTACATAACTTAAAGGGTGCCCCCCCCCGTTGGAAAAAGGGGTTTTGGGGTCAAAAGGAATTGGTCGAATCTGAATTTTGTCTCATCAGGCAAGACAATGAAACCCCCCAAAACAGCTTTCTTCCTTAAAATAAACAATGGTGAACGGCACCAGTTTTAAACAGCTGATGTATGGTATGAAGTGCATCGTTTAAAACCCCTAACTTAGGTATGTAGGGGCAAATTTTTTTGGATTTTCGAAATAACTGGAAAATTTAATTTTTGGCAGATTTAAATTTTTTTGTGCTAAGGTGTTTTCCCCAGAGGAAGCTTTCTTTTTTTTTTTTGTGTAAGTTTTACTGCGTCATTTTCCCCTTAATCAAACTGATTTCTGTAAAAAAATTTGGGAAAATTTTTGACCAGAAATATGTCAGTTTGACTTTATTGGGTTATCCTTAGTTAAATCTACAAAAATGTACTTTTATGTGTAACATCTCTGCCCCTCGAGCCTCATATAAAATATTTTATGTTATGTACCTAAGGAAATTTTTTTTTCTTGGTTAAAAGCCGATAAATTTTTCCCCCAAAAAAAATTTTTGATTTAGTCTTGTGTGGTCCCAGTTCTTAATATGAAATTGGGAAAAATTTAAAAACTGCTTTTCATGCGATAAACCTACTTCCCTTTTAACCCTTGGTTTTTTTACCCTTCAACTTGATAATACGAATTGGAGCTATTCAAACTTTGTGTGTTTGTGTATTGGAAAAGGGGTTCCCCTCTTAGATAAAGGCTTCAGTGGATGGTTTGTTAGCTTAATCTTTCTGTGCCCAATTTATGTTTATATTGAAAAAATGGGGATGTTAGTGCCTATGTAATAATTTGCAAATACCTTCTCTTTCGTTTCTAATTAATGCACTAGAACCTTATGACAACATCTGCCTATTCCTTTCTGCATGACGTACAGGGGCATTATGCAATACGGTGGATCCCTTCTTGGATTTGCAGGTCCAAATGTCTAATTTTCTAACAGATTAAAGAAAGAGGAATGTTGGGGAATAGAGATACAGATATAAAAATTAAGGAATGGGATAAGCGTTTAGAGACAGAGGCTATTTAAATGGAGGTAAAAAGGGAGTGGAGGTGAGTTAGTGAGATAACTGGAGGCATGAGGGAGTCAAGGAGGGCTCAGATGGATGGAGGCATGAGGGAGTAAAAGTAAGTTTATATAGAAGGAATTAAGTTATTTTTTGGCTTCAGTGTTTCCGTATTGATTGTACCGGTGCACCATTTTATTTAAAAGAACATTAAATGGCCTCAATTACTCAAGTGATCATGAATATTAAAATTTTCTTCAGATGATGGGTGGAAACAAGAGAGAAAAAAAAACGAGATAGAAACAGTGGGTTCAAGAAAAAAACAGTGGAAGGCCTAACGAGAACATAATTTAGAGTTGTCAGTTGGGGGTAATAGACCCCGGGGTGATGGTGGTGGATAGGCGGTTATCCTGGTTGTTGAAAAAACAAAAACTGACTTTTCATAATTAAAATTGTTCTCTTTTTAGGAATAACTTAATGTTATATTAGGAATTCATTGATCATTATTTTTAATTCGGGTAAGTACAACGAGACAATGTCTGATGAGACTCCCGAACAAGTGTTAAACAGAGGACCTCCACAGCCCCCCACTCTTCGCCGAGTATAAGAGAGTCTTTCAAGCACGTGGAAGTCTTTTCTCGATCATCACGAGAACCCGGAGACTTCTCCAAGAGGGGCACTGTGCGATGTCGTTCCTCCTGTTCTGCGGTTTGCCTGGCGTGCGCAGTCTCAGCATCGCAGAGAGTGCGCACTTGCACGACAACATGGACTCTCAACAAATCAACCCTCTCGAAATGAGGCCAAATCCTTTTTCAGGAAAAACAGACTGTTGATGCTCTTTGGTCTGCATCTTCCTTTCTTAGGAGGTGGGAAAGTAGGCACGGAGACCGAGGATGCTGCGGCGGAGAGTGCGGCTCTGCAGAGTGTGACCTACTGTTTGATGCCCTGACTGGAGCATTATTAACACTTTGTATATGTCACCGTTGTGTCCATTGGTTGATTACACCTCGCCCCTTCCCGTTAACCTCGCCCCATCCCTTCCTCGCCCCTTCCCGTTAACCTCCCCCTTCCCGTTAACCCTCGCCCCTTCCCGTTAGCCTCGCCCAAATCAACCTTTCTTCCCTTACCATATCCCTTTTCCGTGGTTTTGGTATATTTTAATGCGGAATAAACCTGGCAAACATGAAAACCTGTAACGTATACGTTCCCTTCCAAATTCAACTACTTTGGCTAGGTCGCTAGAACGTTGCCTTAAATTATGTTTGCCCGGTTCGAGTCCTCGTTCCGAAGAACTTACATCAGTTTATTAAGGTTTTCTATCCCTTTGGTTATCGTTTGGCGCCTTTCCAGCTCACTTCTCTTAAATAAACATCCCTTATCAATATTGCAGTCTGGAAGAACAATTTTTATATCCTTTTACTACAGAAAAACGTGAGGTGCTTGAGTTCAGTTCCTGGCTCTGGCAGCAGGTCCACGACTCCAGGAACCCTTTCCTTTGTGAATAAAAGTAAAGGTAAGTAAGAACACTAATGGGTAGCAGACCTCATCCAATACAGTATTGCTTATTTCCCTGGAAAACATCTCTAAGGCTTAGAATCTACAGATTCTTATTTTCTAATGCAAGTAAGTTTATTTTTAAGTAATTCTTTGCTTGTGTTTGTATATTTGTTTTTTTAAGTTACCTATAAGTAGGTTTGTGTTTTCTTCATGGATTACCTATTCTTCGTTATTTTGTGAAGATGCAGAAGTCTGCTAGTTGTATCTCTTAGTGTTCAGTTTGTTGTAGTGTGTTAAAGTCTCCAGTCTATTTAACATACTATCACAGAACCCATTCGGGTAATCTACCAGTTTAAAGAGTGAAGAAATATTTTCTAGAACCTCTCTGCACGACCTTATTCTTCTTATCTTTCACTTGTGTCTTCAATGTTGTTCCTGTGGATGATGGCGAGGATTTAGTACGTCCATGTGTCTACATTCTTAGACTTTTTTTTTTTTCTCTCTGACTATTTTTCGGTACGAGTTTCTAGCTTCTGCATTAAGCAGTTCTGTATGACCCATGGAAGTTTAGCGCTTGCTGCAGTTTTCGTTTGATTCCAAAATTACTTTCTCGTCTGATGTTTATAATACTGTGTCACTTTCTCAGTGATATTTATAATATTGTGTCACTGTCTCACTCTGATGTTTCTACAATTCATTCTTTTACTTAACATAAGTATGTTAAGTGCTTAAAGATAAAAATATATCTTCTGTATAGTGATCTTCTGATAGCCATGGTAGCCATTACGCTTAGCTATTTAACTTGCTTGTCTATTTCTGTACTGTGTGGATACACTGGGTGCAGCACAGTAACAACACCTCAATATACTCATTAGGCTGTGATAATAATAATAATAATAATAATAATAATACTTTATTTCTTCAAGTACATGTACAAGGTATACAGTCCTAGCTGACATCAGTTACATACTATATAGAAAGCCCCTTGTTATGTAAGAGCATTTCGGGCAAATAGGTCAGTTTTGTCCCAGGATGCGACCCACACCAGTCGACTAAACCCATGTACCTATTTTACTGATAAGTGAACAGGGATAATAGGTGTCTTAAAGAAACACGTCCTATGTCTCCACCCGTGCCGGAGATCGACCCACGGACCTCAGTGCGTGAGCTGAGTGCGCTAGAAATCAAGCGTGAGGTTGACCTCTAGCACAACCGTGTGATGGAATTTGACAGAAATGCCATCCTGTGTTACAGAGTATAACTAGAAAATCATCTTGCGTGGAGTTAGAGAGGAAAATCATCCTGGTTGATGGAGTATAACAGAAAAACCATCCTGGTTGATGAAGTATAACAGAAAAACCATCTGGTTGATGGAGTATAACAGAAAAACCATCTGGTTGATGGGGTAAAACAGAAAAACCATCCTGGTTGATGGGGTAAAACAAAAACCATCCTGGTTGATGGGGACAACAGAAAAACCATCCTGGTTGATGGGTATAACAGAAAAACCATCCTGGTCTGGAGTTTTGAGACTCTCTGACCGCGGGTTCGAACCCCACCCGTAGTATGGTTTGTTTATCATTTTCTTATTCAAGAGTCAAATCACTGAACGGGTGGGGCTTGAACCCGTGGCGGCGAGTCCTAAAACTCACAGCTCCACTCGTTCCCTGGTTTGTTTGCAGCCGTGTTATTATGTTTCATTAGTCACGAGTGTCAAATGTATGGCCCATTCCCCAGTCTTCCAGTTTTATGAGTAATTATGCAGTGCTTACAACTTCCGCCATTAAGTTTTAGAAACATGAGCTTTAGATCGTTAACTTAAATCTCCATCACACAAAGGTTTTTGGGTACAGAGCTGGGAGTTAGTATTATATTTCTACTCTGTCAACACAGCGTCTGATTGCAATCTGCTAAAATAAACGGTTCTCAGCACTCTCCCCTCAACCTTTTACATGTTGATGCATAAACTGCCCAAAAAACCAGCTTGATCCCGCAGTTTCAGCAGGTTTTACTCTGTCAGTTCTTAACACTCTTTGTATTATTTCACGAGACAATAAACGTGCGAAGGTGATTTAGAACAAGGTGTAGTGATTACCTAACTCGCTACTCCATCTAAACCCCTCTAATATCTACTTTTTATGCAGGTTATGGCCACATCTTTCCCCGGACCAACGCTGGTCGAGCCTCACCATTGTCTACGCCATCGTCGGCATTCCCATCTTCCTCATCCTGATGGCAGATTTTGGCAAACTCTTCACCGACTCCTGAAGTCTCTGTTTGTTTTCGTCAAGAAGCTCTACCGCACGCAACTTGCGGGAGTGAGGAAGACCCGAGCTGTGCAGTCGGTGAAGGTGAGCTGGTCGTGAAAAGAATCTTAGAATGTATAGTGTAATGTTTTTTTTTCTGATCATGTGATTTTCTAGTGGGTTGTTTGACATCCCAGGTCTGTGTGGGTAGTAGTAATAAGCATTCACAAGAGATGAATTATGAATTCATAAGACTCATTCATAAGTGATGGTTCTTTTGAGTCTTCTGAATATCTTTAAATAGAGTTTACAGTTGAGTATCAAGTTTCTGTGTCACAGTTTTACTGACCTGAATGAATGAGTCACAGGAAGTAATCGTAAGTAATCAATGGAGTGAAAAGATCTGAACGTCAACTTCAGCGAAAGTTTCAACGCAGTTTCACTAATGGCGGTCAACAGTATATAATATCTGATGAAACTCACATGATCTTTACATTCTTAGTTTTGATGAGCTCACCAGTGTGTTGTTAATCCCTGTCTTAACATAAATACCTTCACTCCACCCCGATCCATCGTTCATACCCTTAAATTTTCTCAGTACCTAAACCACTAATATTATATGTACACATATTAACACCTAGAAATGTGTGTACCAATGAATGCTCGGTTTTAGATATTAAAACATGTTTTATGCTGGAGTTCAGGTGAATTGCGCTCTAATACTTTTTATATTCGGTAGGCCATAACACTAACAGCTAACATTGTCTACCGCACGCCTGCCTAATTCTAGCACCAACAAAGGGTCAGCCAATGTCTAGGCCTCCTCTGGCTGTCCCGGAGTCCTCTCTACGGACTTCGACAAACCTGATGAGGCCGACCAACAGGCTCAGGTGAGAGAAAGAGAACCTTTCTTGACAGAGGAGAGAGAAGAAAGCAAGAACAGATGGCTGAAGATGAAGAGGGTCAGGAGGAAGAGAAACTCCAAGAGGCTCTCTCCTGCTGCTGCTCAGTAAGTGGTTGGGACACTCCCTGTGTGCCTTCCTCTTTCTGATTACCTGTTTCTGATTATTTGTATGTGAAGGTAGACCCGTTTGTAAGTCTGTTAGAATTTTTTAATAAAAGTACTGACAATTTAATTATATTTTCGAATAAATGATCTGTGGGTTGTACATAAATACACGAGGTAAAATTACATTCGATATTAATGCAATACGCTGTTACCAGAGAAAGAGACAGACAGACACACAAACAGAATGAGAATTCGACTAATCAATCGACCAACTGATTAGCCGGCCGTTCGACTGACCAACTGAGTAACTAAGATCAAGAGCTAGAATTTGTTAGAAGGGGCAGAATTTTAACATAGGTTTAAAATGCGAGTTAGTCACTACTGCGTTGAGTGGTGGATAGTTTGCTGTGAATACAAGTCGCTACTGGCTTGGAAGGGTCAGAACTGATGTGGGAGTGGGTGGAGTAACCACAAGTCTGGGTGTGGTAGGGTCACCACTTTTGTGAGCGGTGACAAGACTGATTCATCTCAATAGTGGCTTGGGTGGAGGTAAAACATGGTTGGTGTTAGTGGGTATACGAGGTCATTAAGGGAGATCATCTGTCTTAATGGTCGCCATGAGCCAACACACCGCTGCCTTGCCAACCATCCCCCTACCTCACCCACACACGCACAGTGCCCACACCCAAGCGTGCCCACGCCCATGCACTCTTACAACTACTTAAATGTCCACCGATTCCTCGCACCCACTCATACATTCACACACCCACACATTAAATGCTCACTCACACGTTCATACACCCTTCCACGGACTTATACGTCCGTCAACACAATACATACACACACAACCTATCTCAATATATTCATGCACTCTTGCACCACTGGGCACACCCAAGCACTCAATAAAGGATTAACAGATATTCTTATTGAATATCGGATATTTTAATCTTCAACATATTAATAAAATGACAGAAGCGAGGGAAGGCAGCACAGTAGGCCTAGTATTTACTAGACCATAGAAAGAAATTTTCATCAGAGGAAACCCACTTTGAAAGAACTATTACATTCTAGTAGAAATATTATATATTCTTAAATACTGTCTTTGAAGATAAAAAAAAACAGGAATAGCTAAATTACAAGATAGGAAAATGAAATGTTTTAAAACATTATTTTAAAGAAAGTAAATATACATTGGAATATATTTCATGAGACAAACTGCATATTCGAAAGGAGTACAAGACACAGTAATAAAGAATGATTAAATGGAAGACGGTGGAGACTGAAAGGAAAGAATTTGGAAGTAACATAAGAAGCCGACCAATCTGGAGGCTAGGAAGACATGTGAAACAGTTTAGCTCAGAAACGTTTCACTTACACAGGTTTCTTCTGACTTTCAATGTCTCGGTTTCACCTCTGCAGTATAAAAGACTTATGCTTCAGCTTCACATTGTTCAAGTCATGGAAGTAGACACATCTCAGTGCTGAAGGACTGTCAACTCAATGATACGTCTTCAATGTTGATGAATGGTTCAGAGAACCGACAAGTTGATAAATTAGACACATATGCAACACTTGGGTATCTTTATTGAGGAAACGTTTCGCCACACAGTGGCTTCATCCAGTCCATACAAAGGAGAATGGTGAAGAACAGGGAGGAGTTTGAGGTAATCAGTCCCTCAGCCTTGAGTCGGTTTAGTCAGTCCATCAATCTTTGATGGACTGACTACATCGACTGATGAAACCACTGTGGCGAAACGTTTCCTCAATAAAGATACCCAAGTGTTGCATATGTCTAATTTATCACCTTCAATGTTGACTGACTGACATCTTACTACTGCTGCTGCCGCTGCTTCCATACTGAGTCTCTCCTCTGTCTCATGAAGAAGCCTACTGTAGAAGAATCGTTACGGAAATAAAGATACGTAACTATTGCACATGTGTCTTGCTTATCTACTTGTCGGTATTGTATACCGATATTATGGCATTCAAAGACACCAAAGATTCAAAAGAAGCTTCAAGTGAATATGCTGACAGCAGAATGGAGGGAAACTTTCAAATGGAAACAGTATACAAGAACAAGATGGAACCTCATTCATTCATACTTTCCCCTCAAGGGAGGTTCCTTGACGCTGGTGAGGAGTTCTTGATCTAGAATTTGATCTGTGCTCCAGTTCCCTGAATTAAGCCTGAATACCTTCCATCCCCCTCACATGCGCTGTATAATCCTACGGTTTAGCGCTCACCCAGGATTATAATTATTCATACTTTCAAAAAGGAACTGAAATAAACAAAATACCAAGAATCAATGGCAACAATAACAGAATAACTGAAGGTGAGGAGGAAATGTGAGGGCTAAATTGGAAGTGTCAAAGTGTTTTTAAAAAAGACATTTTAAATGTCCTGGTTTGAATCCCAAATATTATACTGTTACGGAGCATACCTGGAGGGTGTTTCGGAGGGACCAACGCCCCGCGGCCCTGTCCATGACCGGGATGTACAGAAATTATTACCAGACTGATAGCACCATGGGTAGAACTAGGGTATGCCCTTTTCAGTAATAAAACGATTTTACTGCAAAAAGGTAAATTGGCAGACTACTGGAAGATGAAACCCATTACCAGTATTTATAAAGGTAACAAGGAAGACCTTCTTTGCTAGTTAACATAAGCTAACTAGGAGACACTGTTTCATCTGCAAATTCGTATATAAAAATTATTATTCTATTATAAGAGTGTAACAGAAATTAATCGAGAGAGAGAGAAGTGGATGGGTAGGGCAGATTGTGTTTATATAAATCACAGAACGGGTGGGGCTTAAACCTATGGCAGGACAGTTCTAGAATCTCACACGTTCTCTTGTTTACAATCGCGTTATTACGATTTCGTGCGGTGTGTTGATATAGATTTTAAGCATGATTTTAGGAATGATTAAGAAACTAAAAATGGAAGCAATAAGAAAAAATAAATTTACGAAAATACCTGAGATATGGTTTTGTTCGAAAGTAAATGCAAATAATGATTAAAGGAAACAAAATTTACATGGGAAAATGTCACCAGAGGGTGCCACAAGGATCTGCATTTACCCAGTTTTTTAATGATTTACCAGGAGGAATAAAAGATAATTAAAAATCATTAACCTCAAATCTCAACAGGATAACTTGTATATATATTGAGTAAATAGAGTGTAAGATGGATGGTGGAATCTTTAATTTTAACACAAGGGCCGTTTCCCACCGAGGCAGGGCGACTCGAGAAAGAAGAAACACTTTCATCATCACTCACTCCATCACTGTCTTGCCAGAGAGTGCCGATACTACAGTTCAAAAACTGCAAAAATATGTAATAGAAAAAGAAAATCCTGTCACATGAATAACGTAAACTGTGACAAAATGATGAAAAAATCAGAGGTCTAGAAATTATTACTAGCGAAAGTTATTACCGGAAGTTCAAATGAAAGAACTTGTGAGAGACTCATTTGCCACACTGACACTATCAAATATCTTTTAAATTGTATATAAATGGAGAAATATTAAAAAAAAAAGCTGTTTACAACATATATTAGATCAAAATTGGAATAAGCAGAGGTGTGTGGTGCCTACTGAAGATGTGGATAAGATAGACATGCTAACTATATATACGGTGTGGAAAATTAGATAGATTTCTTAGTAGCTTCACGGGAATAACAAGATGTTTTGTGAATAGAAAAAAGTGACGTCAAGAGGATAATTTTTTTTTGGTAAGTATTGGTGAAATAATTCTAACCACCACTAGAAATATAAAACAAATATACGTGGTATAATTATTAAAGATGATTGGATGATTACTCACCTTTCTCATGCACCCACTTACATGCCCAGTGGTCACATTCACTCACACACCTACACCACTCACTGCACACACCCATTCTCGTGTGTTATCAGTTGTTTCCTCCCCATAAAAGGAGTTCTGTTCGCACCCGGGGTCACGTTAATGTTCTAGGATATAAACGGATACATGTTGAGGCAAAGGCTTTTACTTAACACACTATAACAGACTGCTACCTCACTGACTTTATGGGCCACATACATGCAAAGCAAATTAAACAGGGTTCGTCGTCCAGCACTACATATCTATGTCCAAGCTCGCTACACCCGCTACCTGCCCTTCTAAACGAATTATTTGATGTGCAACAACATTAAACTAAGATACGGAGACTCGGGTGAAAAAAAATGTACAGGCGTCCATACTCAACACCCCGTAAAATTTTATCACGTAGGAGAAGGGCCAAAAGTGTCATCAGATACACCTAGGTAATGGAGACGACGACTTCTCTCGCGACAGCAAGAAGCCACAGGTAAGGCGTCCCATTTTTGTCAACAGAGAATTAAACCGTCGGTGTGCCCGAGGCTTCTCCTGGGGTTTTCATAGCCACACCAAGAGCCTTCTCTCCACTCTGTACTTCCAGGATAAAGTGACACATGAGGCATACCACAGTAAAGACGCTATTTTCAACTGTAATGTTATGTTGATATAAACACTTAAATGAAGCGGATAACTTCATTAACAAAAATGTTTCGTCTATACATAGGCTTTATCAAGTCCGTAGAAAATGTGAGAAAAAGAGGAGTGTACACTGAGACTATTATGCTGGCTCCCGGACGCCTGGATAACTTCCTAGTATGATGTAAGCTTAAGATTTAGCTAACATGAAGCTGCCAGGGACTTGGGTTAGAAATGCTGATAAAGCAGATTCTAGGCATCTTCTATATTTGACTCGTTCTTGATAACTAATTTAGTACCTGACTATCTGTATGGTGGGTGATTGTTGGGGTCGCGTTCTGCACGCGTACTGATTCTTCTTTGACTCTTGTGCAATGTCAAAAGAGTTTGCCTATTCAGTGTACGGACTGTACATTCATTATAATCTGGGTCACAGGGGTAGTGGAAGAGAAGGTGGTCAGTACAAAGAGAGAGGTGGAAGTGGGTTATAGTGGTAGCAGTGGTACAAAACTGTATGTGAAGGTGGGTGATGGTGGTGGTAGTGGTAACAGTGGAAGAGAAGATGGTTGTTGTAGGAGAGAGAAGGTGGGTGGTGGTTGTTGTAGGAGAGTGAAGGTGGGTGGTGGTTGTTGTAGGAGAGTGAAGGTGGGTGGTGGTTGTTGTAGGAGAGTGAAGGTGGGTGGTGGTTGTTGTAGGAGAGTGAAGGTGGGTGGTGGTTGTTGTAGGAGAGTGAAGGTGGGTGGTGGTTGTTGTAGGAGAGTGAAGTTGGGTGGTGGTTGTTGTAGGAGAGTGAAGGTGGGTGGTGGTTGTTGTAGGAGAGTGAAGGTGGGTGGTGGTTGTTGTAGGAGAGTGAAGGTGGGTGGTGGTTGTTGTAGGAGAGTGAAGGTGGGTGGTGGTTGTTGTAGGAGAGTGAAGGTGGGTGGTTGTTACAAAATGACACGATATCTATTAATAATAGATATCTCCAGTGAACACTAGAAAGGAAAGCCCTTCTAGCATCCAGCCTGTTACTGGGCTTTTGCAACAAAGTCAGTATCCTGGTTCAGTTATCCGACATGTTATATAGATTAAGGGGATTGCAACTGATAGGGTACTAACCACAGTAAATGATTTAAAGATTTATTAACAAAGTGAGAAAATCTAGGGTAGCATAGTAATTCAAATATAAAGATATTAATTTATCAATTAAGATAATTAGGAGGGTAGCTCCTACACTGCTCTCATATACAATAAGTCTGTGCTGAGGGCACATATATATGACTCAGAAGTACCATCAGGTACAATGTCAGTAATAACAATAATATATATAAATAATAATAAATGTGTGTACGAGTGTGCTCCGGTAACTATGACTCGACTCAACCAGTGTACGACAGAACAACTTCTCATAAGCTAGCTGTACTAACAAATTGACAACCAGAACAGCTTGATTGTCTAGTAAAATGACCACTTCGCAGAACAGCACTATAACAGGCAACAGCAACACAGCATCAGGAACAAGGAGATACAAAATCGACCTAACAGGGGACCATCAGTAGATCCTCCAAAACAGTCATAAAACTCCCTTACTACTGAAACTAGGTTCAGCATAAACAATCCCAAACTGTGGCGGTGCACAGATGCCTTATCGAAGTAGGTCCAGAGCTATAGCTTGAGACCTGAGTTATCAAAGAGTGTCAGTGACACACAACCCAGAACAAAGTCGAATAATCACTGTCTAGTCTATTCTCTGTGAACAGAGTTACACAGAGTTCTGAGAAGTATGCTTCGCCTCACCAACGAATTCATACTCTACCCAACAGAGTCTAATGTCGAGAACAACAAGAGTGAGGTGTTGACTCGACGAGGGCAGCAGGCCAGAGAGAGAGATGAAAGAGGAACAACCACCCAGCTCAGGTGTGTCCAGAGACTGACTCTCCCCCCGCAACAAGACGCCGGCAGCCTAACAGTCGTTTGTCAACACCAAGGCAGTTACTACACACTCTCGAGCACAACATAATATAATATCCTACCTAATATATATAGCTAAGTTAAATAATAATCTAATAATAATATAAAGCCAAATATTAACGATTTAGCTATAATCGAGAATATTCGCAATATAAAATTATAGAAAATTGAAATATACATTATATACATTGAGGCCCAGTTCAAGGGGCGCAACACCCCCCCATCACGACAAACGGTCGCACTAGGAGAAGTAGTAATGTCTCATGTCTCAAATATTTCTTAAGTATCAACATCTCAGAGACCTTCAGTTAACTCTTAAACTTTTCTACAGTGTCCTTTCACTAGGATATGTCCCTCGTACTAGGGTAGTATACAACTTCGTATATCGGCATAATCACGGTTATGTCCATACACTGATGTAGAGGAGACATAGCAGAGACATCTGAGGCTCGAACAGTGGTAGTCATAGTAGTGACGACTACACAACAGCAGTCTTGTGCGATAGGAGACGACATTCCACTCTAATACAGTGGTAGTGGAATGTGAAGCAGCAATGACTGGACAGCATGGGGAAGCTGGTGAGAATAAGGTGTGTAGAGAAGTGGGGGGTCACCGCGGAGCAGTCTGCTCGGCAACAAACATCGCCCACCAACCACACTCACACTCAGCTTCTCTCAGTATCTCCTTCACAACTCACCAACTTACAAAACACATTACTGTAGATACATGGAAAGAAATTATAATTAGACATGAATTCATAAAATTATATGGGCAGTTTTTATTTTACGTTACTTTACTTAATGAAACAAAGTAGCAAGTAACAAAATAGTATATTGGGCACAAAAAATTACGTTAATTTAAATGTTGTAATGATAATTAAGGACGTGACAGAGCGTCAGCAATTACATTACATCGACCACTAATATGTTTAATACTTATGGAGTAAGGCTGGATCCTGAGAGCCCACCTCATTATCCTAGCATTTTTACTCTTCATTGTGTTAATATAGGTGAGAGGATTGTGGTCAGCAAAAACATTTATCTTAAAAGGAGAAGTACCCAAATATACATCAAAATGTTCTAACGACACCACGAGAGCTAGTGCCTCTTTCTCAATAGTGGCATAGTTTTTCTGATGTCGTTTGAGTTTAGAAGAATAGTAGCAGATAGGATGCAATATGTCAGTGGAAGTGAATTTTTGGAGCAACGCCGCACCTACTGCATAACCACTCGCATCTATATGCAAAAAGAAGGGTAGGGTGAAGTTAGGACTCTGCAAAACAGGAGCAGAGGAAAGCAAGCGCTTCAACCTTGTAAATGAGTCTGAACAATCTTGAGTCCAGATGAACTGGACTTTGCTACTAGTGAGCTCAGTGAGAGGAGCAGCGACTTGAGCAAAGTTAGGACAGAACCTGCGATAATAACCTGCCATACCCAGGAATCTTTGCACACCCTTCCTATCCTGTGGTACTGGAAATGCAGCAATAGCACGAACTTTAGCATCAATAGGAGCAACTTCACCTTGGCCTATACAAAACCCTAGATAGGTAATCTTGGCTTGACCAAAACTACACTTAGCCAAGTTAACAGTGAAATTATAATGTGTCAGTTTCTCAAACAAAGCTCTGAGACGTGTCAAGTGTTGTTCCCATTCGTCACTGTACACCACTAAATCGTCAAGATAGGCTTCTACTCCGTCTAAGTCGTAGGTCAACTCGTTCATAATACGTTGAAATGACGAAGCAGCATTACACAAGCCGAATGGAGTGACGAGATAGTTGAACAATCCATCTTGAACAGTGAAGGCAGATATTTCTTGAGCACGTTCAGTAAGCGGGACTTGATAATATCCTCGTAAGAGATCTAAACGGCTGACATACTGTGCTCCTGAAACACGATCAATCAGGTCGTCTATGCGAGGTAAGGGATAACCATCAGGCAAGGTGACAGAGTTCACTTTCCTGTAATCAGTACACATCCTGAAACTACCGTCAGGCTTGGGCACTAATATACACGGTGAGGCCCATGGACTTTTACTGCGTTCAATAAGTCCATGAGATAACAAAAAGTCAACTTCTTCTCTCAATGCTCTATGTTTCGTTGGACTCATTCTATATGGTGATTGCTTAATAGGTGATGCTCCCTGTACATCAATGTCATGTACGCCCAGAGTACAACGTTTAGGAACATCACTAAATAATTCAGGATACTGCAAAATCATGTTCTTAACATTACTTGCTTTATCAGCATCAAGGTTACTTAGAAAATTATCGAGTGATTGTAGAGTCACTGAATTTTCTAAACGGACCTCTATACCTCTAGAGATGTCAGGCAGACTGACGTTTCCTTCCTGTGGTCTAGGAAGAATAGAAGCAGTAGGTAGAGGGCTAGCGTAGTACGTCTTGAGCTGATTAATGTGGTACACATGATTAGATTTTCTCTTCCCAGGCGTGCGTACTAGGTAATTTACGTCACTAAGCTTCTTCACTACTTCCAGGGGACCATCATACCTGGCTTGTAGAGCATGACCTGGTACTAATTTCTGTGCCATCACCTTATCACCTGCTTTAAAAGAGCGAGATACAGCACGCTTGTCATACTGTTGTTTCATCCTAGCCTGAGCTGAAACTAGGTTTTTCGAAGCAAGCTCTCGAGCAGCAGTTAAATGCTTCTGCATTAATGAAGGTGATGTGCTTAATGATGGATTAGATTTTCCTGTCCACACGTCTTTCAACACAGCCAGAGGACCACGCACTTGGTGTCCGTATATTAGCTCGAACGGACTAAATCCTAGACTTTCTTGCTCACTTTCTCTTATAGCAAACAGAAGAAAGGGTACACCTTCGTCCCAGTCTCTAGAAAAATTTTCACAATAGGCTCTCATCATACACTTCAGTGTCTGATGAAATCTCTCTAGAGCACCTTGGGACTGAGGATGGTAACTGGTAGAAAGTACTGATTTTATTCCTAGGTGGGATAATGCTTCTCGAAAGATCTTAGAAGTAAAATTGGATCCCTGATCCGACTGTATCTCTCGAGGCAATCCAACCTGGGAGAAAAATTTCAACAATGCCCTGACAATAGCACGAGCATTAATTTTTCTCAAAGGAATGGCTTCAGGATAGCGTGTAGCTGTGTCCATTATTGTAAACAGGTATTGATTCCCCAACTTAGTTCTAGGCAGAGGACCAACACAATCTATGATAAGACGTGAGAATGGATCACCATTTACAATTATTGGTATGAGAGGTGCAGGTGGAGGCGAGTGAGCTGGTTTGCCTGTCACCTGACAGACGTGGCAACGTCGCACATGATCAGCAACACCTTTACTATAATAATAACAATTATCGAGATCCTTTGCTTCACTCTCAGTATTAGACTTCTGTCTAACTACAGGGACAGATTCAGGAATGTCAGGTTTCCTGGTGAAGGTACGAGAAGTAACAGTAGCAGTTTTAGGCCGGCACTGATCAGCTGATTGGGTTTGCCAATTCCTAGGACATTTTTTAGTTACCTTTTTTCTCTCAGCTTTGGTACGTACAATTGTGTGAGAAATTTCATAGTTGTCAGCTAATGCTGCAGTCTCTAGAATATCTGTGGCAGTGTGGTCAATCAGATATTCCTGTATATCAGCAGACATACAGTTGTTGAACTCCTCGTGAAGTAGTAGCTGAACGAGACTGTCATAAGTCTGACACTGGGAGGCTCTACACCACCTCTCAAATACAAGCTTTTTCTCACGGGCAAACTCCACACAAGTTTGACCCTGTCGTCGTTGTAACATACGAAATGCACGTTGGTAACTTACAGGTAACAAATTATATGTCTCAAGAACGGTTTCTTTGACTGTGTCATAGTCAATGTATTTGGCAAATGGCAAAGCAGCAGTACATGTTTGTGCTCTGCCAGTCAAAGCTGTGTGCAACAATGTAGCCCAATGCTTACGTGGCCAATTCATGGCACGTGCTTGATTCTCGAACACATCAAAATACGTGTCCAGGTCTGTCTCAAAAAACTTAGGGACCATTGATGCAGCTTTCTGCACGTTAAATGTATCCTCTATAGTCTTACTAGGCTGATCAGATCTAATACTCTGTTGTCTCTGGAAACGAACAGTTTCTCTATGGAACTCTTCCTCGTTCAATTTCCTCTGTGCCTCAATTTGTGCAGTTTGCAACAATATTAGGCGTTCCATCCTGTTGAATTGGTCCAGCGATATCGGAGCAATTGACAAGGGAGATGTAGGTAAATGAACAGGTTTATCTGGATGGACCCTAGGTCGGGCACCTAGTCCAGCCATGCCAATAGAGCCTAGATCTGGTCTAGTATAAGTAGAGACAGGTGTAGCATAAACAGTACTAGTATGAGGCTGCGTCATACTTCTTGGTACACTCTGTACTAATGTCTGAGGCAGACAGGAGGGAGTGAGAGAAAACTGAGCAGTATTGCTAGGCTCAGAAACTTCTGTCTGAGTTGCTCTCACTTCTACGTCATCAATTAGCGACATACTTTCTAATTGTGACACTAAGCTCTCTGACTCTGATTCTGAATCAGAACTCTCTGTATTATCAGGAAACAACAGATCTTTAATTAATGCTCTGACTGTTACTGCGGTGTAACTACGGTTGTACGTCACACCCAGATACTTGGCTATCTGCCAACAAGTCTGAAGTTTTAAAGTACGTAACTTAGACAAAGTCAGAGTATCAATTAACTTTTTCACCTTATCATACATCACAAAAATAAGTACAATATGAGAGAGTGATTATGGGAAGCTAGAATCCTAATGTAAGAATTTACTTTACAATTTATACTAGTGTTGGTTGTCTTAGAGCCAGAGCTCATTAACAGTATTTCCATCTCCTTGGATCAAGAGACTCGGGCAGGTACATACATCTCCTATGATGTTGTACAAGACCAAACTCCTAGTCTTCAGATTAGGAAATTACTCAAAGTGTTTGACCATAGAGTTACTAGTATGGCAAACTGGACAATTCCTCCAACACCTTGGATCAAGAACCTCCCGGACAGGCCCCCATTTGTTACAAAATGACACGATATCTATTAATAATAGATATCTCCAGTGAACACTAGAAAGGAAAGCCCTTCTAGCATCCAGCCTGTTACTGGGCTTTTGCAACAAAGTCAGTATCCTGGTTCAGTTATCCGACATGTTATATAGATTAAGGGGATTGCAACTGATAGGGTACTAACCACAGTAAATGATTTAAAGATTTATTAACAAAGTGAGAAAATCTAGGGTAGCATAGTAATTCAAATATAAAGATATTAATTTATCAATTAAGATAATTAGGAGGGTAGCTCCTACACTGCTCTCATATACAATAAGTCTGTGCTGAGGGCACATATATATGACTCAGAAGTACCATCAGGTACAATGTCAGTAATAACAATAATATATATAAATAATAATAAATGTGTGTACGAGTGTGCTCCCGGTAACTATGACTCGACTCAACCAGTGTACGACAGAACAACTTCTCATAAGCTAGCTGTACTAACAAATTGACAACCAGAACAGCTTGATTGTCTAGTAAAATGACCACTTCGCAGAACAGCACTATAACAGGCAACAGCAACACAGCATCAGGAACAAGGAGATACAAAATCGACCCTAACAGGGGACCATCAGTAGATCCTCCAAAACAGTCATAAAACTCCCTTACTACTGAAACTAGGTTCAGCATAAACAATCCCAAACTGTGGCGGTGCACAGATGCCTTATCGAAGTAGGTCCAGAGCTATAGCTTGAGACCTGAGTTATCAAAGAGTGTCGAAGTGACACACAACCCAGAACAAAGTCGAATAATCACTGTCTAGTCTATTCTCTGTGAACAGAGTTACACAGAGTTCTGAGAAGTATGCTTCGCCTCACCAACGAATTCATACTCTACCCAACAGAGTCTAATGTCGAGAACAACAAGAGTGAGGTGTTGACTCGACGAGGGCAGCAGGCCAGAGAGAGAGATGAAAGAGGAACAACCACCCAGCTCAGGTGTGTCCAGAGACTGACTCTCCCCCCGCAACAAGACGCCGGCAGCCTAACAGTCGTTTGTCAACACCAAGGCAGTTACTACACACTCTCGAGCACAACATAATATAATATCCTACCTAATATATATAGCTAAGTTAAATAATAATCTAATAATAATATAAAGCCAAATATTAACGATTTAGCTATAATCGAGAATATTCGCAATATAAAATTATAGAAAATTGAAATATACATTATATACATTGAGGCCCAGTTCAAGGGGCGCAACAGTGGTGGTTGTTGTAGGAGAGTGAAGGTGGGTGGTGGTTGTTGTAGGAGAGTGAAGGTGGGTGGTGGTTGTTGTAGGAGAGTGAAGGTGGGTGGTGGTTGTTGTAGGAGAGTGAAGGTGGGTGGTGGTTGTTGTAGGAGTGAAGGTGGGTGGTGGTTGTTGTAGGAGTGAAGGTGGGTGGTGGTTGTTGTAGGAGAGTGATGGTTGTTGTAGGAGAGTGAAGGTGAGAGGTGGGGGTAGTAAAGCAAAGAATAAGAACAGGGTGTTATGGTAGTAGAGGGAAGTAGAGAGAGTATAGAAAAGAAGAGAATTTTTTTAACTCAATATAAATGTTTATCTTAGCATGTAATTTTTTTTTAATTACTGAGGCCAAAAATAATTCAGCTTATCTCCCTTGTCCTCTCCCCCTTTCCTTTTTCCTCACATTCTCTTTCTCCCTACCCCTGCCATCCTTGTTCCTCACATTCGTTCTCCCTACCCCTACTTTCATTGTTCTTCTGATTCTCTTCTCCCCTGCTCCTCCCTCTATTATTCCCATTTTGTCTCCCCTGCTTCTCATTTTATTCCTTCCACTCTCTTCTCTCATCCTTCTCCCTCCCTCGTTTCTCCCATTCTCTGCTCCTTCCCCTCTTGTTTCTTCCATTTTCTTCTCCCCTGCTTCTCCATCCTATTGTCTTTTCCCATTCTCCATCATTCTTTGTTCCTCCCATTCTCCGTCCTTCTCTTTTTTCCTCCCATTCTCCGTCCTTCTCTTTGTTCCTCCCATTCTCCGTCCTTCTCTTTGTTCCTCCCATTCTCCGTCCTTCTCTTTGTTCCTCCCATTCTCCGTCCTTCTCTTTGTTCCTCCCATTCTCCGTCCTTCTCTTTGTTCCTCCCATTCTCCGTCCTTCTCTTTGTTCCTCCCATTCTCCGTCCTTCTCTTTGTTCCTCCCATTCTCCGTCCTTCTCTTTGTTCCTCCCATTCTCCGTCCTTCTCTTTGTTCCTCCCATTCTCCGTCCTTCTCTTTGTTCCTCCCATTCTCCGTCCTTCTCTTTGTTCCTCCCATTCTCCGTCCTTCTCTTTGTTCCTCCCATTCTCCGTCCTTCTCTTTGTTCCTCCCATTCTCTAACTCTCTCCCTGCTTCTCCCTCACCTTCCTGGCTCTTCACATTCTCTTCCTCTTCTGTCTCCTCTCCCTCCCCTTCCTTCATCCCATTTTCTTCTCCCTACTTCTCTCTTCCTTGTTCCTCCCATTCTCTCTCTCCCGTCCGTCGCACCGGTGTATGGTTGTTGTGTTGCAGGCGTGGGGTAGGAAGGTACACGTGTGGTTCAGGTCACTGTGCAGGAAGACGGACGAGGTGACGGACGACGATGCCACGCCGGAGTCAGAGGAAGAGGCTGCCATAGATGATAACTTCAACCTGCCCATCTCCCTCGCCCTCCTCATCCTTCTCATATATATCTTGTGTGGCTGTATTATCTATACCATGTAAGTACCCGTAGTCTCGTATTCTCTCTCCATTCAAGACTCTGTGCACCGTACTGCGAGGAATTGACAAGGTGGACAGAGACAGGATATTCCAAAAATGGGACACAGAAACAAGGGGTCACAATTGGAAGTTGAGGACTCAGATGAGTTAAAGAGATGTTAGGAAGCATTTCTTTAGCCATAGAGTTGTGTGAACAATTTTCTGCTCTCTGTTGACAGTGTATTCTAGTTTTCTTAATATTTTTTTAAACTGTTTGACTTTTATTGTTGTGTTAGTTACCAGTTGTCAAAAGCACTTGTCGATAGACACTTGGCTTGTTTATAGCTTATGGGGTGTGTGTGTGTCGGTGGCCTTGTGTTTGTTTGTTTGTGTGTGTGTGTGTGTGTGTGTACTCGCCTATATGTACTCGCCTGTGTGGTTGCAGGGTCGATTCATAGCTCCTGGCCCAGCCTCTTCACTGGTCGATACTAATTCACTCTCACCCTTCTCCATGAGCTTTATCATACCTCTTCTTAAAGTTATGTATGGAACTTGCTTCTACTACTTCACTCTCCAGATTATTCCACTTCCTGACAACTCTAAGGCTAAAGAAATACTTCCTAACATCCCTATGACTCATCTGGGTTTTCAGCTTCCAATTGTGGCCCCTTGTTCCTGTATCCCATCTCTGAAACATTCGAGCCCTGTTTGTGTGTGTGTGTGTGTGTGTGTGTGTTATATTCCAGAGGAAGTGGCAGGTTCGTTGGGATCACACAGCTCCAGGGGAAATGAAAGGCAGTCTTGATCCGAGGAAGGGGAATAGCAGCTATATTTAGTTGAATTAAAAACCCTTCACTGATGTTAAGGAACCCCCTGAAAGGGTCTTGCCCATTGTACTTTTCATGGATACTTCTCTCTGATAGTTTCTGTCTCGCAATTAGAGGACGAAGAACCGAGCCTCCACCACACTCACCCTGAATGAGAGACACGGGTTTTGTGGTAAAATAACATGGTAGAACACCAACAATTTGTACAGGAACACAGGTAACACTGTACTTATCTTTGTTTCTGGGTCAACTTTCTGCAGCTGCGGCCAGAAAGATCCCCCACGTAACCCAGTGTGTTCTACCACCACGTAGCTGTTAGGGACAAGTAAGTATAAAGTGAGTATGTGAATAATTGCCCCAGAGCAGCGTATAGCAATATACATTCAGTAACTGAATACTGAATAATGCTAATACTCACTGGGTTGGGCTAAAAAGCCCACACCTAACTGCCCACTATAGGAAGATTTGAACCCCTTGTGACACAAGAACTACGCAGTCTATTGCATGACAAGTAAGATCAAACCTACCTCGCTCTTTGTAACGTGAGCTTAGGTGTTGTAGGCACCTTCTCGACAGGAATCCGGTGTCTTGATTGAATAAGTCTTGAGGAATGTCACACGTCCTAGTCTGGAACTTTGTTACACTCGCAATGTCACTACGTTCTTCAATATTTGTCTATTCACAGTAATGTCACTACAAGAAGCTGCGCACACTTCTCTGTAATATACTGCTAATGTGGATTGTCTTTTATGCACAAAAACGCGCGGAACAGAATTCTTTATCCGTTATCCCGGCGTTAATGTTCCTTCTGGTAGGGTGTAAAGCAATCTCATCTCGCCCAGCGTGTCCTGCGCGTCATCTCGACATACAAAAGAAGTGTCGATCAAGCATGTTTCCTTTGCGTGCCAAACTTCTACAGGAAGCAATGCAGAATGTTTGATTTCTTGCTGTCTGGGCTTAGACGACTGTGTATGCTATCTATAACATGGTATTAAAATGGGTGCAGGATTTTCTTAATTTTCCTACTGCTGTAAGAGATCGATCATCTCTCATTAACCCATCCAAATTACAACAGTGGTTAACCGTGACGTATCTTACAAGGAAGTGGCGTGTCTAGTCTGGTACATCTGTGTCCAATTACTTGATGCCGTAGCAAACAAGACGTCACTGCCCCTTTCTGAGAGGGCTGGGCCCCTCAGTTGAAAAGGGCTGAAAGGGGCCGATAACCCCCCTCCTGAAGAAATTTCTCCACAGGTTTAGTACTTTTTCAGCTTTACTTTTTTTGTTGGCAATTATCATTTTCCGCATGTTACTTTATTGTAAAGTTCATTGCAGAGTTTATGTTTGTGGTGGGAGATCAGTGGTAGGTAGAGCACTCACAGGTCAAAGGTTCGATTTAGGTAGGGGCGAGACGCATTAGCGAGTCTCCTAACGCCTGCTGCCTATTTTCACAGATGAGTAAATTGATACCTAGGAGTTAATCGACAATTATGGGTTGCATCCTAGGGAAGAGACGTATGGGCAAGGGAGAGAGTGGGGAGCTCGAACCGTGATCCATGCACATATCAGGGTAGGCCAAGCACTAACAACTCAGCCACGGACCTTACAACAGGATGATCTTACAACCAATGTGACGTACTAGTTGCATCAACGGCACCAACAGTGACCATATCGTTTTCATTTATTTTACAAAGATATTTGTGATTGTTGCGCTGTTTCTCTCATGCTCATGTCTTGCCACTGATACAATCAAGTCACATTTGTGCTGACTAAAATCATTCTGTTATAAACTCCGTGGCTGATTGGTCACAGCATTGGTCCTAGAGGTAGGAAGTTCAGTGTCTGCTCTCTGAAGGACGGGTTTGGGTTATTTGCTCTGTAGGACATCTAAACTTTGCGCACCTCTGGCAACACAGTGATAGTGTAAATGTCTCTTAAATGTCTCTTAAATGTCTCTTAAATAAATAAAATAATTAATATATATATATATATATATATATATATATATATATATATATATATATATATATATATATATATATATATATATATATATATATATATATATAGGGAGGTACCACCTCGTTTTAATAATTTAATTACATAATCGTGTTGCATTAGTAATATAAAGAATATATTACAGGTGGGAAACTTGGACGTACTTTGAGGCATTCTACTTCATTTTCATCTCCATGACGACCATCGGCTTCGGCGACTACGTTCCCCAGGTAATTTTCATAGGGTCGATACTTACGTTCTCTGTCTGCTTAACTCTAGACCTTATGGACAGGGATTTGGGATGATTTATTTTCATGAAGGGTGATGTTCTATTGCTAACGTTGTGAATTTT
This sequence comes from Cherax destructor, assembly GCA_009830355.1. Classification (NCBI taxonomy): domain Eukaryota; kingdom Metazoa; phylum Arthropoda; class Malacostraca; order Decapoda; family Parastacidae; genus Cherax; species Cherax destructor. Next base: position 29,323 of record WNWK01010962.1, read on the forward strand.
CACCTCATTGATGTTAAATTCCTATAAAGATGCTATTAATACATCTGGCTGAGGTTAGCTAAGACTAAATCTGGCATTGTTAATTACAAAAACTTATTTTTATTAGCTGTTAATTACTTTTGTAAATAAATAATCAACATCGAATTTTCAATGATTTATTTAATCATTATTATATTTGGCTTTATCCTTTATTTTCACTTGCTTATTGTATACGAAGTCTTTTCTATCTACGACTTGCTTTATAATTACATTTAGACTTCATAAACAACTACAGCCGTAGACGACCATTAAACGTCACTCACTACTGTTGTATACAGACCTTAGTTTAAACTTCCTTCTAGATACACAAAATATGCCACATACTGCGAGATAATTGCAATATTTTCGTTTGAGTTATTATTCATTTGGCTTTACTCTAACTTCCCACTGACTGAGATGAATTAGTCGTGTGTCTTTAGTTCCCAGACTGACTGACTGATATGTACAATAGTATGTACAATTTCTAACTCTGCTCTTTTATTTCTTGTTACATTCCTGTTGAAGAGCTTATTCTTGTCTGCCCTCTCTATTCCCCAAAGTATTTTGTATATTGTGATCATATCCAATATTTTTCTTCCACTGAGGGAAGGCCCAGCACTCATTCGTCTTCATAGTTCAGACACAAGTCAAGATGCAGTCAACTGTACGATCTTTAGTTTCACTTTGTATTTTAATGCTTAATACTTCAGTAAGAGACGGCATGTATAAAACAGTGTTTTAAATAAACATTTGTGTAGGGTCCTGAATGTCACCTTTATATTTACGAGGCCATCCTGTACTGTTGCTGTTAATCATTATGTTCATTACGGTGGACAGATCTGGGTTAGTATTTTCCGAGTTTATATTTTCCCCTCAGATGGTACTGTCTTTAGACTCCTTATTTTTGTCTCCCAGCTGCCCAGTCTGGGTTCACCTTACCACAGTGTCGAGGTTCATGTAGCCTGAGTCTGTAACCCTTATTTTTTGAGAATAAATAAAGGGGAGCTTTTTCATTTCGTCAAAATTTACTGTGGCTTATAGCGCATGACACAAGTAAATATGAGTTAAGGTGTGCTCTGATTATATCAGTAATTAGTCCCGAGAGCTGGAAAATTAAACATAGTTTTATGCTAAGATAGATGAAAATTGGCAATGAAATTCATTTTGTCAGTGGTTAAGCTTCGACTTCTTGTGCTGCCTCTTCCAATTTGTCAAAGATATTTGTCATTACTATGTTCCTCTCATATTCATGTTTTGTTTCTATTATTTGATGTTGTGTGAAAAATAGTTATTGAAGTGTGTTGTTGTTGTGTTACTGACGACTCGTGGTGGTGTGTTACTGACGACTCGTGGTGGTGTGTTACTGACGACTCGTGGTGGTGTGTTACTGACGACTCGTGGTGGTGTGTTACTGACGACTCGTGGTGGTGTGTTACTGACGACTCGTGGTGGTGTGTTACTGACGACTCGTGGTGGTGTGTTACTGACACTCGTGGTGGTGTGTTACTGACGACTCGTGGTGGTGTGTTACTGACGACTCGTGGTGGTGTGTTACTGACGACTCGTGGTGGTGTGTTACTGACGACTCGTGGTGGTGTGTTACTGACGACTCGTGGTGGTGTGTTACTGACGACTCGTGGTGGTGTGTTACTGACGACTCGTGGTGGTGTGTTACTGACGACTCGTGGTGGTGTGTTACTGACGACTCGTGGTGGTGTGTTACTGACGACTCGTGGTGGTGTGTTACTGACGACTCGTGGTGGTGTGTTACTGACGACTCGTGGTGGTGTGTTACGACGACTCGTGGTGGTGGTTACTGACGACTCGTGGTGGTGTGTTACTGACGACTCGTGGTGGTGTGTTACTGACGACTCGTGGTGGTGTGTTACTGACGACTCGTGGTGGTGTGTTAATGATGAGAGGTGGTGTTGTAACTGGTGGTGGTGTTGTGTTAGTGATGATTGGTGGTGGTGTTGTGTTAGTGATGATTGGTGGTGGTGTTGTGTTAGTGATGATTGGTGGTGGTGTTGTGTTAGTGATGATTGGTGGTGGTGTTGTGTTAGTGATGATTGGTGGTGGTGTTGTGTTAGTGATGATTGGTGGTGGTGTTGTGTTAGTGATGATTGGTGGTGGTGTTGTGTTAGTGATGATTGGTGGTGGTGTTGTGTTAGTGATGATTGGTGGTGGTGTTGTGTTAGTGATGATTGGTGGTGGTGATGTGTTAGTGATGAGTGTTGGTGGTGTTGTGTTAGTGATGAGTGTTGGTGGTGATGTGTTAGTGATGAGTGTTGGTGGTGTTGTGTTAGTGATGAGTGTTGGTGGTGTTGTGTTAGTGATGAGTGTTGGTGGTGTTGTGTTAGTGATGAGTGTTGGTGGTGTTGTGTTAGTGATGAGTGTTGGTGGTGTTGTGTTAGTGATGAGTGTTGGTGGTGTTGTGTTAGTGATGAGTGTTGGTGGTGTTGTGTTAGTGATGAGTGTTGGTGGTGTGTTAGTGATGGGTGGTGGTTTTGTATTATTGATGGGTGGTGGTGTTGTATTATTGATGGGTGGTGGTGTTGTATTATTGAGGGGTGGTGGTGTTGTATTATTGAGGGCTGGTGGTGTTGTATTATTGAGGGCTGGTGGTGTTGTATTATTGAGGGGTGGTGGTGTTGATTATTGAGGGCTGGTGGTGTTGTATTATTGAGGGCTGGTGGTGTTGTATTATTGAGGGTGGTGGTGTTGTATATTGAGGGCTGGTGGTGTTGTATTATTGAGGGCTGGTGGTGTTGTATTATTGAGGGCTGGTGGTGTTGTATTATTGAGGGCTGGTGGTGTTGTATTATTGAGGGCTGGTGGTGTTGTATTATTGAGGGCTGGTGGTGTTGTATTATTGAGGGCTGGTGGTGTTGTATTAATGAATGCTGTTGGTGTTGTATTATTGAGGGCTGGTGGTGTTGTATTATTGAGGGCTGGTGGTGTTGTATTATTGAGGGCTGGTGGTGTTGTATTATTGAGGGCTGGTGGTGTTGTATTATTGAGGGCTGGTGGTGTTGTATTATTGAGGGCTGGTGGTGTTGTATTATTGAGGGCTGGTGGTGTTGTATTATTGAGGGCTGGTGGTGTTGTATTATGAGGCTGGTGGTTGTATTATTGAGGGCTGGTGGTGTTGTATTATTGAGGGCTGGTGGTGTTGTATTATTGAGGGCTGGTGGTGTTGTATTATTGAGGGCTGGTGGTGTTGTATTATTGAGGGCTGGTGGTGTTGTATTATTGAGGGCTGGTGGTGTTGTATTATTGAGGGCTGGTGGTGTGTTTATTGAGGCTGGTGGTGTTGATTATTGAGGGCTGGTGGTGTTGTATTATTGAGGGCTGGTGGTGTTGTATTATTGAGGGCTGGTGGTGTTGTATTATTGAGGGCTGGTGGTGTTGTATTATTGAGGGCTGGTGGTGTTGTGTTATTGAGGGCTGGTGGTGTTGTGTTATTGAGGGCTGGTGGTGTTGTGTTATTGAGGGCTGGTGGTGTTGTGTTATTGAGGGCTGGTGGTGTTGTGTTATTGAGGGCTGGTGGTGTTGTGTTATTGAGGGCTGGTGGTGTTGTGTTATTGAGGGCTGGTGGTGTTGTGTTATTGAGGGCTGGTGGTGTTGTGGTTTTGAGGGCTGGTGGTTGTTTTGTATTAATGAGGGGTGGTGGTTGTTTTGTATTAATGAGGGGTGGTGGTTTTGTATTATTGAGGGGTGGTGGTTGTTTTGTATTAATGAGGGTGGTGGTTTTGTATTATTGAGGGGTGGTGTTGTTTTGTATTGAGGGTGGTGGTTTTGTATTATTGAGGGTGGTGGTGGTTTTGTATTATTGAGGGTGGTGGTTTTGTATTATTGAGGGGTGGTGGTTTTGTATTATTGAGGGGTGGTGGTTTTGTATTATTGAGGGGTGGTGGTTTTGTATTATTGAGGGGTGGTGGTGGTTTTGTATTATTGAGGGTGGTGGTTTTGTATTATTGAGGGTGGTGGTGGTTTGTATTATTGAGGTGGTGGTGGTGGTTTTGTATTATTGAGGGGTGGTGGTGGTGGTTTTGTATTATTGAGGGTGGTGGTGGTGGTTTTGTATTATTGAGGGGTGGTGGTTTTGTATTATTGAGGGTGGTGGTGGTTTTGTATTATTGAGGTGGTGGTGGTGGTTTTGTATTATTGAGGGGTGGTGGTGGTGGTTTTGTATTATTGAGGGGTGGTGGTGGTGGTTTTGTATTATTGAGGGGTGGTGGTGGTGGTTTTGTATTATTGAGGGGTGGTGGTGGTTTTGTATTATTGAGGGGTGGTGGTGGTGGTTTTGTATTATTGAGGGTGGTGGTGGTGGTTTTGTATTATTGAGGGGTGGTGGTGGTGGTTTGTATTATTGAGGGTGGTGGTGGTGGTTTTGTATTATTGAGGGTGGTGTTGGTGGTTTTGTATTATTGAGGGTGGTGGTGGTGGTTTTGTATTATTGAGGGTGGTGGTGGTGGTTTTGTATTATTGAGGGGTGGTGGTGGTGGTTTTGTATTATTGAGGGGTGGGGTGGTGGTTTTGTATTATTGAGGGGTGGTGGTGGTGGTTTTGTATTATTGAGGGGTGGTGGTGGTGGTTTTGTATTATTGAGGGGTGGTGGTGGTGGTTTTGTATTATTGAGGGGTGTTGGTGGTGGTTTGTATTATTGAGGGGTGGTGGTGGTGGTTTTGTATTATTGAGGGGTGGTGGTGGTGGTGTTGTATTATTGAGGGGTGGTGGTGGTGGTTTTGTATTATTGAGGGTGGTGGTGGTTTGTATTATTGAGGGGTGGTGGTGGTTTTGTATTATTGAGGGGTGGTGGTGGTGGTTTTGTATTATTGAGGGGTGGTGGTGGTTTTGTATTATTGAGGGGTGGTGGTGGTGGTTTTGTATTATTGAGGGGTGGGGTGGTGGTTTTGTATTATTGAGGGGTGGTGGTGGTGGTTTTGTATTATTGAGGGGTGGTGGTGGTGGTTTTGTATTATTGAGGGGTGGTGGTGGTGGTTTTGTATTATTGAGGTGGTGGTGGTGGTTTTGTATTATTGAGGGTGGTGGTGGTGGTTTGATTATTGAGGGGTGGTGGTGGTGGTTTTGTATTATTGAGGGGTGGTGGTGGTGGTGGTTTTGTATTATTGAGGGGTGGTGGTGGTGGTTTTGTATTATTGAGGGGTGGTGGTGGTGGTGGTTTTGTATTATTGAGGGTGGTGGTGGTGGTGGTTTTGTATTATTGAGGGGTGGTGGTGGTGGTTTGTATTGATGTGGCAGTAGAGAGTAGTTGTGTAGCTGTGGTGGTAGTGTAGTGCTGGTGATGTTTGATGACAGTAATGTTGAAGTATTTTAACAAGTAGAATAGTAGTAGTAGTTATTGGTGTTGTTGCAGTTGGTGTTATTTTGGTGATACAGTAGTGAGTAGCGTAGGTCTGGTGATAGTGTAGTGGTGGGTGTGGCAACAGAGTTGTGTTGTAGGACTGATGGTACTGTAGTGCCGTTGGTGTTTTGGTGGACCAGTAGTGAGTTGTGTTGCAGGTGTGTTGATAGTGTAGTGTTGCTTTCGTGTGGTCTCATGTGAGTGTTAGTAGGTTATGGGATATTATATTATCAAAAGATATCGGGGTTGTGTGTTGTGTGAAGTCTTCTTATCGTATAGTGTGAGGTGTGACCACACAAGCTGGTCACAGCCTAGGCTGTGACCAGCTGTGTGTTGTCTCCGTCGTGGTCCTCTCTCAATCTTCATACCTCATAAATTTATCTCTCCCTACCTGACAATTTCCTCAGGTACACTTCCTCAATGTCTTGTTCTTACCTATTACCACTTCTATTTTTTAATCACTACAAAGTACTTTTCCTTGTGAATTCATCATTTATTTTTAATCTAGCGTGACTCTTCCATCCTCTCAACCCTGTCTGATTGCCTGATCGACCAGACTGTTGCTACTGGAGACCCGTTGAGAAAAAATCTTCCTCTTTTTAAGTTACTGATTCTAGTAATGAGGATGGGTTGTCTTACGTCACTAGTGTCGCATCATCACTTACTGATGCATAACAAGGAATGCTATTAATCATCTCTTTACAACTAACTTCACAGGCTGCCTAATTTATTTATGCTGAAAGTCTACATTTACTATAACTTTTTATTTATGACTGCCACCTTCAGAATGTTATCTGATACCTCATTTATCTTGTCAATTTTTTCTCTTTCAAGTGATACTGAAGAGTATGTTCAATGTTAAGTTTCCCCATCTTTATGTTGGGCTTCTTTCTTTAGAAGTTCAACATTAATACTTTGAATTATTACACTGGCCAACAAAAGTTTCAGTTCACGTTTAAAACATGTTTCTAATAATATCCCTCAGCTCTAGTCTTTTACAGATTATTCCATCTACATTAGTGTGCAAAATCAACAGAAATATGTTCTCGCTATTACCCTTTTTCTCCTCTGGCTTTACCATAGTTTTCATCGTTTTTTTTTTTTTTTTGAAAGCCACATGATGGGTTTATATGGCTCTGTAACAATACAAAAATTATTTCCTCACTTCTACCCTCATTCAACCTCTTAGCAGTGATTATGATTTTATTTTCAGACTACCTTTAAAAGATCTTATCTAATTTGTATATCCTTACAACCCTCCAATTCCTTAATGTAATAAGTATTTTTTAACATTTCATTTCTTCCTTATGCCTAATCTATGTAAATGTTATTTTCAGTGGCCTATGCTTGTCACAATATAGTCTTCAAAGTGGAAATCCACAATGTACTTGATTTATGTAGTAACCGATATAATGTACATACATTCTCGTGTTTGGAATATATTTAAACCATCAGTTCATACTGCGTCTGCTTTATTTCCTCTTTTGCTTCAATTTTCACGGTGCTAACTGGTTTATAATTCGAACTGACACCACAGTCCCTTAAAAATACTTGTGTTTATGAATTTACTTCCATCATTTTCTCAGCTTGCTCATGCCACTTATTTACCACCATGAGGCTTCCTTAGCCCTGTTCCTCGCATTTCAAACTTTATTTCCCTGTCTGCTATGTCAAATCCTCTGAGAATCCTCCACATCGTTATTGTCTTCCATTGGTCCTTCTCTTTTAAAGTTATCAGTTCAGTTTCTCTATTTTCTCCTCATCGCTCGGTATCTTCGCCTCTGGGATTAGTCTTGCTGCATATCTCTGGACATTTTTGTAAGTTTCTGAACGTACTTGACAGATGTGGAATCCATGCTGGTGCTGCTTTCATTATATGTCTGACAGATGTCGTCTACAACATTAATGTTATGCAAGTTATGTGCACCTTTGGTGATGTTTCGTGCGATGTTCACTCCAAGATCTTTAATTTTAAACAGTTTTTGCAGTTTCTGACCTCTTAAGCTGTATTAATCTTTGATCTCCTTTCTCCTCCGTAATTTGCATGACCTTGCACTTGCTTAGGTTGAACTCTAGTAGTCACTTGTTTGATAAAGTAATGTTTCTTGCCTGCCTCCCTTCCCCATGCTTGTATACTGGAAGCTTATTTGGTGTTCTTCCAGCCGCCGGGTAGTAGTCCCGGCTCTTTTATCTTGTGGGTCTTTGTACAGGTTCATAGTGAATGTGAAAGAGGTGTGTGTGTGTAAGTGTGAGTGTGTGTACTCATCTAATTGTGGTTGCAGGGGTCGATACTTAGCTCCTGGCCCCGTGTGTGTGTTCGAATGGCAAAGCGCCATAGTTTACTGTATTAGAATACGTAGCTAGGGTTGTTACATTGTTCCAGTAAATTCTTCCCACTAACGGTGAAGTTCTCTGAGCACGCCTAGTATCCTAGGAACACTGAACTGAAAATTCCGGTCTTAGAGCTCTTGCATTCAAGCAAGGCATGCAACATTACAGTGACCTGGTGGTTAATTGAATCAGCTCTCAAGTCATTACTATCCTTGTTCAATAAGTGGGCAGACACTAACACCAACCACCACTAAGACTAGTGAGTTTAGCACCGGTGTGCCGGGGTGGTCGCTGCTGTGGACTGTCAGAGAGACAGACATTACCCCACCTTCGCGCCCCCGCCATAGTACAGGCACCACTCAACCACAAAACCGTATCAGATTTTTTTCCCTTGACAAATAAACTAACAATAACTGAGTTAGTCCCTGCAGGTGAGAGACAATGAAACAGTCTCTAAAAGGTACATGGTTACCTCATAGCTGAGCCGGAGTTACCCATCAATGACTGGGTGAGACTTCGAATATTTAACTGTCCATTATTCAAACCATCCTGACAGGCTTAGGATATGCTAATATTACTGCTATTCTCATAATGTTTCTTTGTTACAACTAACAACCTTGTAACATATATATATTAGTTCAATACATTACTAGAGAAAAAAATTTTTTTTCAATACGTACCTTATTGTTTACTTATGTATGTTACTACTCCGATTTTCCTGCATATTTGAGTTGTGCTTGTAGAAGACTAACGATGACAATACCTTATTGCAACAACCTCAAATAACCCTCATTTTGGAGAAGAAACTTTAGACGACGTTTCGGTCCGTCTCGAACCATCATCAGGCCACACTTGCTTTCAGAACACACGTGACTGCGATGCTCTTCATATCACATGACTCGTCTTCTGACTCACTTTTCTCTCACGACTTGACAATGGTCAAGGACCGCCCCGAAATACCGTCTTAAGTTTCCTCAACAAATTATGGTTTATTTGTGGTTGTGTTAGTAGATTTTTCTGACTACTCTTATTATTAATGAATATTTCCCAACTTCTCGAGGAATTACATCTTCTGAATAGTCTGCTTCATTTCTGCCTTTGTTATGTATGGGTTGTATATTGATTGATTTCCGCTCCCTGTCCGATTTATCCCTTGCTTGCTGGGGACGATCCCTTCGAACACGACAGGTCGACAACGACAACAAGGTATCTTTATCTTTATGCAACCCGCTTAATTTAGACTGGAATGTGCTTACTTTCTTTAATGGTGCACCTCTTGCTTTCCCAATCAATAGTAACATACAATCTACCCAATCTTCCACCACCAACCTCACCCTCTTCCTCACCCCTCACCTACACCCACTCACTTTGTAAACCTCATAATACGACTGGAGATTTGCTTGCTGTTTCTCACCACAATTTTGTTATTAATGGGGAAGTCCTAAATCCGTAGTCAGGTTCGACCCGAAGAAAGGGAGGGTAGCTCTAATTCTTAGGAATGTAGCAGAGTAAAGGTGATTTTATCAGCTGTTCACACTTGTGCATCTTTCTTATAACAGTTCCTCATGGTAAGAGTCAAGACTGACTTTTGCTACAGCGCATGTTATACAAGCTTCTATACATCCAGATGCACAGCAATACAAGCTTTCATACATCAATGTACAGCTAACTACAAGCTTTCTATACATCAGATGTACAGCTAGCACAAGCTTTCTATAGATCTGAATGTACAGCTATACAAGCTTTCTATTCATCTTGGTGTACAGCTAAACAAGCTTTTATATACATCTGGATGTACAGCTATACAAGTTTTCTATACATCTGGATGTTCAGCTGTCAAGCTTTCTATACATCTGATGTTCAGCTGTGCAAGTTTTCTATACATCCAGAAGCACAGCTATACAAGTTTCTATACATCTGATGTACAGCTATACAAGCTTTCTATACATCTGGATGTACAGCTATACAAGCTTTCTATACATCTGGATGTACAGCTATACGAGCTTCTATACATCTGGATGTACAGCTATGCTTTCTATACATCTGGATGTACAGCTATACAAGCTTCCTATACATCCAGAAGCACAGCTATGGCTTTCTATACATCTGATGTACAGCCATACAAGCTTTCTATACATCTGGATGTACAGCTATACAAGCTTTCTATACATCTGGATGTACAGCTATACAAGCTTTCTATACATCTGGATGTACAGCTATACAAGCTTTCTATACATCTGGATGTACAGCTATACAAGCTTTCTATACATCTGGATGAACAGGTATACAAGCTTTCTATACATCTGGATGTACAGCTATGCAAGCTTTCTATACATCCAGAAGCACAGCTATACAAGCTTTCTATACATCTGGATGTACAGCTATACAAGCTTTCTATACATCTGGATGTACAGCTATACAAGCTTTCTATACATCTGGATGTACAGCTATGCAAGCTTTCTATGCATCCAGAAGCACAGCTATACAAGCTTTCTATACATCTGGATGAACAGGTATACAAGCTTTCTATACATCTGGATGTACAGCTATACAAGCTTTCTATACATCCAGAAGCACAGCTATACAAGCTTTCTATACATCCAGAAGCACAGCTATACAAGCTTTCTATACATCTGGATGTACAGCTATACAAGCTTTCTATACATCTGGATGTACAGCTATACAAGCTTTCTATACATCTGGATGTACAGCTACAAGCTTTCTATACATCTGATGTACAGCTATACAAGCTTCTATACATCTGATGTACAGCTATACAAGCTTTCTATACATCTGATGTACAGCTATACAAGCTTTCTATACATCTGGATGTACAGCTATACAAGCTTTCTATACATCTGATGTACAGCTATAAAAGCTTTCATACATCTGGATGTACAGCTATCAAGCTTATACATCTGGATGTACATCTATACAAGCTTTCTATACATCTGATGTACAGCTATACAAGCTTTCTATACATCTGGATGTACATCTATACAAGCTTTCTATACATCTGGATGTACAGCTATACAAGCTTTCTATACATCTGGATGTACAGCTATACAAGCTTTCTATACATCTGGATGTACATCTATACAAGCTTTCTATACATCTGGATGTACAGCTATACAAGCTTTCTATACATCTGGACGTACAGCTATACAAGCTTTCTATACATCTCAGTGTACAGTTATACAAGCTTTCTATACATCTGGATGTACAACCATACAACCTTTCTATACATCTCTGTGCACAGTTATACAAGCTTGTATTCAACCCACAGAACACATGAATAAGACAAGTGCATCATTTGAACATATTTATTGTCGTAACGTTTGGGGAGCTCAGTAGACCAAACATCAAAACTAGAGGCAGTAGAAGGAGAGGTAAAAGCGATCAGTCCCTAAGCTCTGAAGAAGTAATTTCGAGGTGGTCAGTCACCTTTATCGTCATTGATCGAGGATATAGAGCTGAATAATTATTTAGGCTGAGTGACTGACCACCTCAAAATTATATCTTCAAGCCGAAGAATTTATCACCTTCCATTTACCTCTCCACTGATTCTGTCTCCAATTTTTAAGCCATCAATGTATTTAACTGAAGAAGCCTGCTGAGCAAGCGAAACCTCTCGACACTAAAAATGCTCATCTGTTGTAGGTATGTCCTAGTCATCTACTTGACTGTATACTATAGTATATAACACTTATAAGGATACCCGTATATACAGCACAGCTCTATATACTCAAACAGCTGTGTGAACTTAATATACGAACTACAGTAGAGATCTACTGGCTTCTATACAACCTACAGTACCAGACAATTGTTACTGCTACCTTGAGAAAGCTCGTATAGCCACAAGTCAAGCCAACAAGATCACTCGATGTTTTCTTATCTAGTATTTTTGTTTACACTCATGCCGTATCCCTTGTCATCCCCAACCACCACTACCCTGGACCCCACCAGACTCCATTCCCCTTTCGATATTTTCCCTTTCCCATTCTATATTTACATTATAAACCTCCCTTATTTCTCGTTTCCTCCCCAACGTCCAATATTCCCTTCCTCCCCTTTCCCGTTTCTCTTCACTTCCTCTCCCCCTTTTTCCTTCTCTCCTTTCGTCTCCCCATTGCCATGTCTAACAAAATATATGATTACTAGTCAGGATGAACAATCAATAATAATTTAGAAAAATATGTAGAAAGACTGGGAGGGAGAGGGCGAGAGAGGAGGAGGGAGAGAAAAGGGGGGAGAGAGAGCGGGAAAGAAAAGGGGGGAGAGAGAGCGGGAGAGAAAAGGGGAGAAAAGGAGAGGGGAAGAGAGAGAATATAGACAGAGAAAAAAAGGAGAATAAAGGTTGAAAGAGAGAGTGAGAGAGATAAGGATGGAAAAGAGATTGATGCTGAGTGAAAGATAGAGGCTAGGAGTTATTTTGTATGCTCTTCAGATGGTTGAGGGTATTGAGCCACTGTAACGTGGTATACAACGAACGGTGTAATATAAGGACAGGAGAAGAGATACAGTCAAGAAATAAGACACAGGCAAGGGATGAGAGAGACAAAAAGTGAGATGCATGCAAATGCGAAAATTACAATATGGTAGAAACAGACCCAAGGGAGTGAGAGATACAGTTAGGGTGAGAAATACATCAGTGATAGTGAGAAAATACTTGTGAGAAGTGAGAGATAAATATAAAGGGATGAAGAGAGAGAATGAAACACACATGATTGTTTTTAAAATATTCAGCTCTCATATTCTAGTTCGCTGTCTATCTTTACTTTGCTGTCTAGCTCTCTAGTTCTTTGCTTGCTATCTTGCTCTATACTTCCTGAAATGTCTATAATTTCTAGTATGCTCTAACATGCTTCCTCCCCCTCTCTGTCTAGTACTGGAGGACTAGGACTTGGAAGTCTGGAATTTTCGAGCAACTTGAAGGCACGGTTCATTATTAAAAATATAATTGACTGGATATTACCCAATAAGATTGCATGATTCAGCCTTACATTAGCACGGACGTTGGCACCTAATAAATTTATTTAACTCTTTTTTATCAAGATTTTCATTAAAATTGTTCAGTACTATTAGTATTATTCTGGCACAGAAAAACCTTAACAAAACTCAATTATCATTTGTAGCTTCTTTCTGGTGCAATTATAACCATGCTAAAATAAATCTTTGCAAAATATCCTCAGGTATGTTGAATTTTGCGAAATTAAAGACATTTAAAATACTATCAATAACATTTACACGATAACTTGTGAAACAAGAGAAGTAAATCTTGAAACACTGATGAGCAAAGCTCAAGTACTAGGCTTGGTCCTCAGCTGTGTTTTTACAACAGATGATTTTTTTCCTATGACTGCAACTGTTACGATAATAAGGAAGTGCTAGTTCTCTCTTGAGAGCTCTGAATCTTGCATGTCTCATTATTCTATGTTGTCAGTCACTGTTCATTAAAAAGAGAAAAAAATACATTGAACAAAGATAGTAATACTTGTATCTCACCAACTCTCTCTCTTGGAAGATCTCACCTAACACCAAGAAGATATCACACATCTCTAGGGTTCTGCAGAAGCTCGTATGAAAACCAACCCCCTGACTTAGCTAGCGCGCTCTCTCTCTCTTTCTTTTCTTCTCTCCCTCCCTCCCTCCACCCTCCAATTAATAAATTTAGTAGTCAACATAAAATTCCACATATTTTGTATGCTCGTTCATCAATTCTAATTGAATACTACTTGGAGATTATATATATATATATATATATATATATATATATATATATACAAAAATTCACAGTAAACAGGTGTTATCAAAATATGCAAGACAACACTATGAAAAATAGAGAATTCAAAGCGCTGTGACTACTCACATTATCAAGGAACTATGATAATGTGAGTAGTCACGAAAGCGTTGGAATTCCCTCTATTTTTCATAGTGGTTGTCTTGCAAAATATATATATATATATATATATATATATATATATATATATATATATATATATATATATATATATATATATATATATATATATATATAGTTTTATCTATATAGCTAGTAGGTGCATGATTTTGCAAATTGTTGTGAACCACGACCCTGAGATTGGGTGTGCTCTGTGTGTGCGAGGGATGGCTGCCTCAACTACACAAGATTAAAAGTGCACTATGACACATACTGGGTGAGAGACCACCCAATACATTATTGAAATTAATCACGCAAAATTGGGACAATAGCAATTTTATTACAGCACTTTACCACTCGTTATCATTATGACGCACAAAACATCACTAATTACCAATACAGTGGACCCTCGGTTAACGAATACCCCGGAAATCGTGCAATTATGTAAGTATAATTTTGTAAGTTCTTGTGGAAGTGTATTTTTGGGGGTCTGAAATAGACTAACCTACGTGAAATTTTTCCTTAAGGGAGTAAATTCGTTCGGTAATGGCACTTGAGCAGACTTCAGGAGTGAAGTTTTTACGAAACTCGGGGTCCACTTACTGCAATTTCACACGACACATCGCTAATTGCCACGGAATCATTTTGACAATATCACGAGACTTCACTAATACCAATGTTACAAACCTATACGATGCATCAGTAATTATCACTAATACACAAGAAGGTGAACTGACCATACTAGGTGGGTTGAAGCGTCAGAGAGTCTCAAAACTCAGACCGTGCGTAAGCACTGGGCCAGTAGCTTAATAAGATTCATCCAATAGGTATATTTCTACCCGTAGAAATATACCTAGTTGGATGAATCTTATTGAAGCTAGCTGGCCCAGTGGCTTACGCGACGGTCTGGAGTTTTGAGACTCTCTGACCGCGGGTTCGAACCCCACCCGTGGTATGGTTTGTTTGTGATCGTGTCATTACGATTTCGTGAGTAAGGTGAACTGATTGTCTGCTAGTAACTGTTGGTGGGTGCTTAAACTGGCCGTCGCCCGACCACCACACTGACCAGCAAAGAAATAGTAAATTATGAAGACCAACGACAACGGCCAAGCTACCTTTAATTAAATTCCTCGCCTCAGGGAGGAGCGAGACATGGGTGTCCTAACACTGAAATTCTGGGTACTGCACATGGTACCTGCTGTTTGCTGCTGAGTGTAAATTATCTCTTCATATCTGATCACCGACTGACCTTTGGATTGGTTAATTTGGTTTAAAGCCTATCAAATACATAAAGGAATATTCAGACTGCTTGAAGCCTGTTCGCTACCAGTCAAGAATCCTTTACCTTACCTTACATTAAGAATTATTATTATAATCAAAATCAAGTGATCCGCCACAAGGATCATACAGCTCTGCAGGGCAGGGTGTTTGCTTGTTTAAAGACTATTGAGGGTGGAGAGGATAACAGAGGTAGAGTTAGAAAGCGCTGTGAGGAGTGCTTAAGGAAGTACCATCAAAGTTTGTGTAACCTGTTGCTGTCAGAAAGTCAAAGAGGGAGTCTGTGTCAAAGGTGGGGCTGTCAGCGAGGAGGGAAGAGAAAGTAAGGGTGTTAGAGTGGTGACGACGTCGGAGGTAAATTCTGCGTGCTCGTTGAAAGACACGACAGTCCAATAGAATATGGCAAACTGAAACTGGAACCTGACAATTCTCAGACTGAACAAGGCGCCTCTCCATGAGATACTCATGAGTGAGACGTGTGTGTCCCATGCGAAGACGGGAGAGCATAGTCTCCCAACCCGGCATCCATGATAAGAAGGCCAGAAACTTAAACTTGGCTTGATAATATATAATTTGGTATGAATAAAATCAGTCCAAAATTGTTGGTCAAATACAACTGACCGCACAGCAGAGTCCACCTGCTTGTTTCCCTGAACATATACATGACCAGTGACCCAGCAGAAAATGATTTCTTTGTTTCTGCTAGAAATGCGGCGCAACCAAATTTAGATACGAACTAGGGGATGAGGTGAATAAAAAATTTTGATAGCCTGCAAAGCACTAAAGGAGTCCCAAACTACTACAGATGTTGAGGTAGGCCTGGATGCAATACAGATAATCGCAATGAAAATGGCATACAGTTCAGATGTAAAAATGTTAGCCGAATCTAATAAATGACCTCGCATAACACTGTCCGGGAATACTGCTGCAAACCCAACACCGTCAGAGAATTCTGAAACATCAGTGTAAACTACAAAGGTATGAGAGTGAGATAGGAATTGGTTAAGAAAATGGGAGTGAGAAGCAACTGTACGTATTTGAACTTTCGCGAACAGTAGAAGGGAAGAACTGACTTGAACTGTTGGAACCTCCCAAGGGAGGAAGAGAAAAGGTATATGCCAGATGAATATATAAAGGTGGCCATAGAAGAGAAGCCAAGAGTAAATACGAAGAGAAAAGGGACAAAATAAACAATGGCAGCGATCAAATAATGGACATCTACTAACGTCCATTACCATCCTATATGTAGAAGGATCGTAAAGGTCATGAGAATGGACAAAATATCGGAGACAAATACAGAATTTCCCTCCGAACATACTCTCGACAGAATATATCTGGTCGCCATAATCTAGTTTCAATAGAATTAGGGCAGAATGAAGCCAAAGGAAAGTTCGTCGATCACCCCAAAGAAAGATGAGTGAGGGGTTTTAAGGATGTTCAGCCGGTTATGGCAAGTCGCTTTCAGGGAGGTAATGCCAGGTTTTCAGGACAGTGGTGATCAAACAGCGCCGAGAAATCTGACCGTATCACGTTCAGGGATACGGAAACTATACAGGTATAAGGACATGAGTGCAACTAATATGACATTTTATTGTGGCAATGTTTCGCTCTCCAGGAGCTTTGTCAGAGACACCAGAACGTCTGGTGAAAGTAATTTGTTGCATTTTAGCATCAGAAAATATAAACCAATGAGTAGTGGCCAAATAGGAAATAAGGTTGACAGCATTCTGGAGTGAGGTTGCTATCAGGTGGCAATCAGTTCCTGCACAAGCTATAGCAAAGTCATCAGCAAAAAGTAATGACCAAATATTAGATGGGAGAAAAAGAGGCCAGATCATTTAAAGCTAGTAGAAAAAGTGGTGCTAAGGACACATCCTTGAGGGACACCTTCACATTGTACAACGTCCGGGAAAAGCAGATTAATAACCAGAACACGGAAATGTCTCTCAGACATAGTTTTTAAGGAAAAGTGGTAGACTGCCCCGGAGGCCTAAAGAATGAGCCTGGGCCAAGATGTTTTATCTTCAAGTAATGTCACATGCGTTTTCAATATAAAAAATGACTGTGATGACTGAGTGGTTACTAGCAAAGGCATTACGAACATAGGTATCTAAGCGGAGTAAGGGGTCAGTAGTGGAGCGGCCCTTACGAAAGCCAAATTGACGATAAATACGACATCAAACGTCTATTTACTAGACGTTCCATCATCTTGCAAACTACACTCGTAAAAGCAATGGGACGATAGTGTGAGGCATCATGGCCCGAAGTGCCTGATTTATGAAAAGGCAGACAATGGCAGTTTTCCACAGATGGGGAAGTACCCCTTGCGACCAAACAAGATTAAAAAGATGTAAGAAGACTACGAGGGCTGACGGATGTAAATGCTGAAGCATACGAATATGAATGTCACCAGGTCCAGCTGCCGATGATCGGCAAGCGGAAAGTGTTGACTAGTTATAGAAGCGTACAAGACTTCCCTGTTAGAAGAAGAGTCACAGGCATTAACTCTCTGTCAGACTCGGAGGAAAGAAACGAGGGGCATAGATGGAGACCCTGAGATATACGGACAAGATGATTTCCAATTTCTGTGGCAACTTCAAGAAGGCTTGCTATGCTGACATCTGCAACCCTAAGAACGGGCGCCGGGTCTGGAGAGAACTTGCCACTCAATTTCCGTGGGTTTTTTTTTAAAGCACTCGTAAAAGAAGCCGAAGTGACGGTAGAAACATAATCCCGTCAACAATTGCGTTTAACTTCATGGATGACAAGACGAGCAATTACCCTCGCCCTCCTAAAATCATTGAGTCCCTCTGTTGTTCTACTGTAATGATATCGGCCCCACGCAGCACGTTTCAAAAGCACTGTACGAGCACAAGTAGGAGACCACCACGGCACGCATTTTTGAGGGAGCCTACAGCAGGTTTAAGGGATTGTACTCGAGACTGCGGATAAAACAGTGGACAAAAATAGTCTTAATAGCTCAAAAGTTGAGGACAAAGAATGTTCTTCACTAAAAAGAGTTTGACATGAGTAAAGAGCCCAATTCGCCCGTTCAAACTGGCAAGGTGGGCTGCGGGGCGGTCGAGAATATGTATAAGACTTAAGAAGGTTAGGAAAATGGTCGCTGTTGTCTCCTCTATAAACGCGGAGGTGGCTTCAATAGTTTCAGATGAGAGAGAAGGTGGAGAGAGCTTGACGGTAGAAAGAGATGTAGTTTGGGCAAAAAGTGGAGAGACAACGGAAGACGCCAAAGAAGTGGTAGAGGTGTTTTGGCAGGAAGAAATTTCCAGAGGGAGAAGCGAGGGAGTAACTGTACTAGTGGGAGGATGATCCTCCACAACAGTATCAGATGCATCTCGAGGTAAAGGTTGAGACTCAGATAGGTAAAGAATAACGTTTGGGAATGGCATGTGGTTTGGGGATTGAAGATTTGATATAAATGATGGTGTAGAGTTTGGAGAAGGATATATGGAGTCGATTTAGTTTGAGGAGGCGCATAGACGTTGAAACATGTGAATGGGAAGATGAAAAAGAACAGTAAGAGATGATGAGGCTGGAACCTCAGAGCCTAGGACCGCAAAAAGGGGTTTAAACACAGGTGACTGTGGAAGGGACACAAAGGCAATTGTGGAAACAGGCATCACCGAGGTCTGGGACCGTCTAGCGACCCTTGGAATAAAAGAGCCATGGAGTTTTCCATGGATTCGAGATGGGAAACTGCCGTGGCGTAAGAAAATACCTCTCTTTTAAGACAACGGATCTCCCTTATCTTAAGAAAATCGGGCAACGGCAAGAATAGGTTGGGTGCGCCTGTTTGCAATTTAAAGCAAGAGGGAGGGTGGCTGCAGGAAGGATTGCTATGGTCAACTGCCCACAGACGGGGCATTCTCCGACCACAATATTTCCCAGGAGGCCGGAGCGCCAGCATTTCCTAATTGTTGTGGGGTACGGATCACTTCCTGCACTTGTCGGCATTGTCCCGCTACGTAAACAAATGGTGGCAGTTCACGGCTGTCAAAAGTTAGCCTCGCATTGGGAAAAGGGAAGCCCCTGCCGCAGGCGGAGGCGCTATGTAAATGAAAAAACTTAATGATCGGGAGATTCTGAAGCCGAGTTCCCAGACTGTCTTCACGACACGAGAAAGTCGTTTAAGGGATAATAGATCCTCAGCAAGAATTAAGGAGATGCTTTGAATCATAACTGGTGTGTTGAACAATGTCAGAGTTAAAGATTGTGTGTCTGTTGCATTTTGTACTGTGAACAGAAAATGTTCTGCCCAACATGGCGAAAGCGTCCCTTGCTGATGCTGTGGTCGGAAAGATAGTAGCAGAATTTGGGGTTGAGCATAAGGAATTTTGTTCAAGAAGGACTATGAAACAGAGAAAAAAGGAAGAAATTAGTTGATGTTTTAGAGGATTATAGTCAAAGCCGCCCGGAGGTCAGATGTAAAAGGGTCGGTCGGAGCGGATAGATAGGGTAACAAAACGTTACCCAGAGAAGATACCGGGTTAGAAGAGAGGGTCCGAAGAATGATCCGAAGGCGCAGGTCTGTAGAGGGTGCCGAGAAGGAAAGGGTCCGGAGGAGGAAGGCCATGGGTATGGGTCTCCATGATAAGTTCCCCCTTTTTATTAAAAAATAAAGAGGATCTTATATCCCCCTCCACGCCCAAGAGGGCCCACAGCGCAATCAGCAGTAGAGCGATGGAACCCGTGCCCTACCCTACCCTTCGCCAGTAAACCAACAATCCAGGTTAGCAACCTAAACATCCACCGAGCCACCTCAGCGGACAAAGAGTGGGGCCAGAAACCCGCTACAAGGCATACTCCTTCGGCCACTACCCCCGGAACCGACAGGCAGCCCCAGGGGATACACCTGTCACACAAAGAACACGAAGCCGCCCCAGAACTCCTTGAGGAAATCGGAATCCCCAGATGATCCAGATTCCACAGCAAACTACACCACCACAAAGGACCTAAAAGAAATGGATGGAAACGACACCCTTTCCAAACCTAGAGCCAGAATTTCCGAAGGAAGACCAAAGGGCCCAAAAACAGGAAAAGACGGAGAGGAAAGGATGGGGAAGAGGAGAAATGGGAAAGGAGGGATGGGGAAACATGGGGCAGGAAGGGAGGAATGGGGGTAATTAGGTTCAGTCGGAGGAAGACCGAAAAAGGGCCACCTCTACCAAAAGCTTCTTCACTACAAGGAGCCCCCTCCCTTGAAGAGGGCTTATGTTAAGAAGAAAACTCCGATTCCCAGATTTTTTGGCTGACCCAAAACAGTCAATGGCATTCGTTTAGATTCCTCAAACTGAACAAGGCCTGTAATCAGTGTGGCTGTTTAAAACCGAGATTCCACCGACACAGTAAAGCGTGGCAATAACCAAAAATCTAGATATTTACTTTTTATTATTATTATAATCATTACCAAGCGCTATATCCTAAGGGTCACACAACGCGCTCTTTTTTTGATAAACAAATTAATCTTGCTTTCCAGCTGTGCATCCCCTTGCCCTCCCATCATTACAAACATAAATGA
Organism: Cherax destructor; assembly: GCA_009830355.1. Lineage (NCBI taxonomy): Eukaryota > Metazoa > Arthropoda > Malacostraca > Decapoda > Parastacidae > Cherax > Cherax destructor. The sequence continues at coordinate 49,756 of WNWK01010962.1, forward strand.
TACTAAGAGAACTCAGGCTTCTAACTTGGGTACTAATTGCGATCATGTACCAGAGATGGACCTAATTTGCCTCAGTAAAACGAGAAACTCCGAGAGCCTTTATTTTCTCTTCCTTCCTTAGATCTACGTCAATCTCCTTCATCTGTCATCAACACATCCATTTATTCCTGTCTCCACGTATTTATTGTCACATATATCTAAATCTATGTCCATGCGCATGATGCCATTTGTATTAAATGATCTCCGCATACTCATTTGTTCTCCATTTCTAGTTATCACCGTTGCCTTGTCACATGTTATCTGTGACGCCTCCCCATGCGTTAGCAGGTAGCTGTTAACTTAGAAACATATTAACTGTGCATGGAATGTGTCAGATATCCAGTGACATGATACCCGCCTGCCCTGCATTACCATTTTTTCCATCCTCCCATTATACTGCTTGTTTTTCTTAATCTCCACCACACAACTCCAAACCCACACACATTAAAAACTACAGTTGTATGCAAGTTTCCAATGTCACTTACCAGAGAGCGACGATTATTTAAGTAAACACAACAATCGCTAACGAACAAAATCAAGCAAATACAAAAGTTTATGAATCATAGTAAACATCAAATATTTATGTTACTAAACACAATGCTTAATTAAACATATGCGGAGATGAATTATTTTTTTTAAATGAACAATATTAATAAACAATAATTGTTTTTGCTTTGATCTGACTGATTTTATTTCAAAGGTCAAATTTATTTTTTTAGAACGATCAAATGTGATTACAGGAGTAATTAATGCTCCTTTATTAAACATTATCAGTCTTTACTGTAGTTTTTATCTTAGCTTTACTACTGCTATTATTCCTTGACTGATGCCTGACTTCCGTCTGGCTCAGTGATGTCTACCTCACTGATGTCTACCACTGACATTTCTAATACTGATGTCTACTGATAGGTACCAATGATGATTGCCTCATTTAATTTCTATCTCATTGATGTCTAATTTATGTCTATCTCATCGATGTTCACCTCCATGTCTTCCTGAGGAAGACCTCATTGATGTCTAACTTACTGATGCCTGCCTCAATTAATGTTTACTTCAGTGAGGTCAACCTCATTGATGTCTGCCTCACCGATGTCTACCTCTACCGATGTCTACTTCAATGAGCTCAACCTCAATTTATGTCTACCTCCCTGTCTAATGATGTATATCTCACTGATATTCACTACAGAGGTCTACCTCTACAGAGGTCTACCTCACAGAGGCTCACTCACAGAGGTCTACCTCACAGAGGTCTTCCACACAGAGGTCTACCTCATGATCTTCCACAGAGGTCTGGCCTCACAGAGGCCCACCACAGATCTTCTCCACACAGAGGTCTACCTCACAGAGGCTTCCACTCTTACAGAGGCCCACTCTACAGAGGTCTACCTCACAGAGGCTCCACTCCTCAGCAGAGGTCTACCTCACAGATCTTCCACACAGAGTACCTAACACCTCACAGAGGTCTATCACCACAGAGGTCTACCTCACAGATGTCTACCACAGAGGCCTACCTCACAGAGGTTCACCTCACAGAGGTCTACCTCAAGAGGTTCACCACAGAGGTCTACCACAGAGGTCTACTCACAGGTCTACCTCAGCAGAGGTCTACCTCACAGAGGTCTGCTCCCACAGAGGTCTACCTCACTTATTATTCATAGATTCGTTATTTATTTTTTCTTCTGTATTTTGTTTCTGGCCAGTCTCTCATGCTGATATACTCTTCTCTCTTTCCCGCATTTCTTCACTGTTCCATTGTTCCTTCTTCCTCTTTCCTGTGGCTTTAATACTTTGCTTTGTTTCTTGTTTTCATTTCTGTTCGTTTTATTCCTTTCCTGTTTTAACTATGCTCTATCCTTCTGTTGCTTTATTTTTTTTCCCTGTTCACTTTTATTTCTGCTCATTTAATGGGTTTTCCTGCCTTCATTCTCACTGATTCATCTCCTTCCCGTTCCTTATTTCTCCTTTCCTTTTCTTGTTCCTTATTTTTTCATTCCTTCTTACTTTTCCATCATGCCTCTCAGTTACTTCCAAGATAATGAATTCCATCAAGAAGAATCTTCCTCTAGTACCGTTGATGATCACATGATGACTATATTGATGATCTCGATGAAGCGAGGACGATGAACTCCAATAGAGTAAGAATAAGTGTTTACTAATGAAGATGACTATTTCTTAATATACTACTAGCAACTGATGATTATGACTCCTGATATGATGAATGTTGAACTTGATGATGACAGCCGCTAACGTTGACAAAAGGATGATAATGAAGGTGATAATGTCCACCAACCATAACAATGATACTTGATGCAGAGAATCGATGGGTAACGAAGTGAATAACGATAATGAACATATGAGCATCCACGTGGCGATAATGACCGCTGATAATGAAGAGAAAATACTGCCTGTTATTGTTACTCCGCCTTCATACAATTACGCATTCCTTTCCTGTTCATATTTATCTAACCTTAAATAACGGTAATTCTTCCCTGGCGATGTCATCTTCATGATGATGTCTTAATCCCCCTATCGATAACATGCCCTCCCACTCACTGATAATGATGCCTTGGAGATATGTTCTAACAGTGAGATCTTCCCGCAGCATCCAGCCTATGATGATGACTACTGTGTACCCAGTGCTCCGGCCTCGTCTACTGCTATGTGCATCAACATTATCCAGGTGAGTGTGTACAGGCTGGCTCACTGTGTAACTCTCACATGGGTGAGTGTACAGGCTGGCTCACTGTGTAACTCTCACATGGGTGAGTGTGTACTGGCTGGCTCACTGTGTAACTCTCACATGGGTGTGTGTGTGTGTTGCAGCTGGCTCACTGTGTAATCCCTACATGGGTGTGTGTGTACAGGCTGGCTCACTGTGTAATCCCTCACATGGGTGTGTGTGTGTGTGTACAGGCTGGCTCACTGTGTAATCCCCTTACATGGGTGTGTGTGTGTGTGTACAGGCTGGCTCACTGGGCTTGGCTCACTGTGTAACTCTCACATGGGTGTGTGTGTGTACAGGCTGGCTTCACTGTGTAACTCACATGGGTGTAATGTGTACAGGCTGGCTCACTGTGTAATCCCTACATGGGTGAGTGTGTACAGGCTGGCTCACTGTGTAACTTCCTCACATGGGTGAGTGTGTACAGGCTGGCTCACTGTGTAACTCTCACATAGGTGTGTGTAGGCTGGCTCACTGTGTAATCCTCACAGGTGTGTAGGCTGGCTCACTGTGTAACTCTCACATAGGTGTGTGTGTAGGCTGGCTCACTGTGTAACTCTCACATAGGTGTGTGTAGGCTGGTCACTGTGTAACTCACATGGGTGAGTGTACAGGCTGGCTGTGTAACTTCCTCACATAGGTGAGTGTGTACAGGCTGGCTCACTGTGTAATCCCTCACATAGGTGTGTGTAGGCTGGCTCACTGCGGTAACCTCACACAGGTGTGTAGGCTGGCTCACTGTGTAACTCCTCACATAGGTGTGTGTAGGCTGGCTCACTGTGTAACTCTCACATAGGTGTGTGTAGGCTGGCTCACTGTAACTCACATAGGTGTGTGTAGGCTGGCTCACTGTAACTCTCACATAGTGTAGGCTGGAGCCACTGTAACTCACATAGGTGTGTGTAGGCTGGCTCACTGTGTAACTCACATAGGTGTGTGGCTGGCTCACTGTGTACTCACATAGGTGTGTGTAGGCTTGCCCACTGTGCAACTCTCACATAGGTGTGTGTAGGGCTTGCTCACTGTGTAACTCTCACATGGGTGAGTAAAAGGCTGGCTCACTGTGTAGCTCTCACTTAGCTGAGTGTGCAGGCTGGCTCACTGTTATTCTCACACAGGTGTGTATTCACCTAGTTGTGGGTTGCAGGGGTCGAGTCATAGCTCCTGGCCCCGTCTCTTCACTGGCTGCTACTGGGTCACTCTCCTGTGTCATGAGCTTTGTATCATACTCTCTTAAAGGTGTATGGAGCCTCCTGCTTCCACTACATCACTTCCTAAACTATTCCACTTCCCTGACCACTCTGACTGAAGAAATACTTCCTAACATCTCTGTGATTCATCCGAGCTCAACTTCCAACTGTGTCCCATCTCTGGAACATTATGTCTGTCCACTTTGTCAATTCCTCTCAGTATCTTATATGTTGAAAGATTATGTCTCTACGCCCTCCTGTCCTCCAGTGTCGTCAGGTCGATTTCCTTAACCTCTCCTCGTAGGACATAACCCTTAGCTCCGGGACTAAAGTCTTGTTGCAAAACCTTGTACTTTCTCTAGCTTCTTACGCTTTCGCTGATGTGGGTTCCAAACTTGCGCTGCATACTCCAGTATGGGCCTAACGTAATACAGTGTCCTGAACGATTCTTTATTAAGATGTCGGAATGCTGTTCTTAGGTTTGCTAGCCGCCCATATGCTGCAGCAGTTATTTGGTTGATTGCGCTCAGGAGATGTACCTGGTGTTATACTCACCCCGTCTTTTCCTGATTGAGGTTTGCAGTCTCTGGCCGCCTAGGCTGTACTCCGTCTGCGGTTCTTTGCCCCTTCCCCACCTTCACTTTGCACTTGGTGGGGTTGAACCCAGGAGTCAATTGCTGACCAGGCTTGCAGCCTGTCCAGATCCCTTTGTAGTTCTGCCTGGTCCTCGTCCGATTGAATTCTTCTCATCAACTTCACATCATCTGCAAACAGACACACTTCGGAGTCTATTCCTTCCGTCAGTCGCTCACAAATACCAGAAACACACTGGTCCCAGGACTGACCTCGTGGATCCCCGCTCGTCACCGGCGCCCACTCTGACACCTCACCACGTACCATGACTCGCTGCTATTCTCTGACAGGTATCTGCGGATCCATCAGAGTGCCTTTCCCTGTTACCCCCGCCTGGTCCTCCAACTTTTGCACTAATCTCTTGTGTGGAACTGTGTCAAACGCCTTCACAGTCCAACAGTGCACTTACTCCACCTCTCTCTTGTCTTATTGCTGTCACCCTGTCGTAGAACTCCAGTAGGTTTGTGACACAGGATTTCCGTCCCTGAAACCGTGTTGGCCGTCGTTGATAAGCTCCCATTCCTTTCTAGGTGCTCCACCACTCTTCTCCTGACTATCTTCCATGACCTGAATGCTATACATGTCAGTGACACTGGTCCGTAGTTTAGTGCTACGTTCCTGTCTCCCTTTAAAAATTGGAACTACATTTATGTTTTCCATACCTCAGGTAGTTGCCCTGTTTGATAGATGTGTGTGTGTGTGTACAGGCTGGCTCACTGTGTTATTCTCACACAGTGTGTGTGTGTGTGTGTGTGTAGAGGCTGGCTCAATGTTTAACCCCCACACTGGTGCGCCGGGTCCAAGACCAGGCGTCTAGGTTACTAGGCCGATCGATCAGGCTAAAGGTTTCCAGCCGCCCGCAGTCCAAAGTATGCACCACAGTCCGGCTGGATGCAATTAATTGAGAAACTTACTGAGTAGTCCCTTGAAGACAGGGATATGTTGGTAATTTCCTGATACATATGGGGAGGGCATTGAAGAGTTGTGGCCTTTTACTTACTGCTTTCTCTCTGTGTATTTTTCATTAGGGTATGATACACTGTCTGCCAAGCCTCTTACTTTGTTATGTGATGGTTTCAGTATGCAGGTTTGGGATCAATCCATCCAAAATCTTCCAGGTATAGCTTATGTATTTTTATCGCCTACGTTCTAAGGAATACAATACACAAAATAACCCCCATAGAGAAAACTTATGACGTTTTGGTCCGACTTGGACGATGACGCACTGACTTTATTGATTTTCCTAGGTGGCTAATCCCCCGGGTTAAAAATCTTAACAAAATCTTAACTACGGTGTCCCGTAGTCGATCCCTAGTGCACTCAGCTCACACACTGAGGTCCGGAGATCGAATTCCCGGTACGGTTGGAAAACATTAGGACGTGTTTCCATAAGACAGCTGCTGTCCATGTTCACCTATTAGTATAAAATGTGTACCTGGGTGTTAGTCGACTGTGTGGGTCGCATCCTGGGACAAAACTGACCTCATTTGCCCGAAATGCTCAGCATAACAAGCGGCTTTCTATATAGTAGCATGTCACTGATGTCCGCTAGGCCTGTATACCTTGTACATGTACTTGTAGAAATAAAGATATTATTATATTATTATTATGCAAGCATTCCTTGAATTCCTCACGAGAGACAATTTTCTCTAATAATTTTCGTTTTCTGTGACAGGAGAAGTTGTCGGACACCTTTCCGCCAAGGAGTGAGAAACTGGAAGGAATCTTCTGGTCACATCATGGCCACGGCTACCCAGGGTGAGGAGGCAGCTCTTACCGGAGGGCAAGGAGGTGGAGGCAGCAGAGTCCACGGCGGCAAGACCAAACCGCAGATACCGTCACGGTCAGAAGGAAACATAGCTATTACTGACGACACAAACCAAATCCTGGTGCGTAGTTGTAATAATCTAATCGTGATATTTTTCTGACAAAGAAAATCATTACAAAACATGCCTTGATGCTTATTTAAATCAGGAAGAGAACTGAGAGACGCGAGTGGTCTAAAAGTTGATGAAACTCGAAACTGTGACTAAGGTACTTGGTCACGTAAGTTCTGAAGATATGAGGAGCGAAGAAGGCCGCCAAGCCAATAACTTCTGAAGTCCCTGGTGTTAATGAACATTGTATAGTATAATCTAAAGCCATTTGTAAGTAATTCCCAGAGAATTTAGCATCGTCAGCCATGTGTATTAAAACTAAATAAAAGCCATGTTTAGTGAGATTGACATCAACAAAAAGCATAGGAAAATCAAGGCTTCGTGTTAAAAATCTGAACAAAATCTTATCTTCACCTTGGTTGATGGATGCAGTGTTGCCTCAGATATATGTACTTCATATCTAAGTCACTATTGTGATACCTGCATATTTTATTTTGTTTGATATGTAAAATAATGTTATGGCAATCACTCTAGGTGATTTTTAAGTGACTCTGCATCAGGCTATAAGGGAATATGTTAATAAATAATATATAAAAATATTAACAAATACTTTGTTTATGAATAATTCAAGTTGGTATAGGTAACATGCTTACATCTGGTTGTTGGGGTAAACTAGTTCATAATTTGGAATAAGCTTCGTGACTTGTTTAACTCCGAGTTCAGTAGCCGTGGAGTACTAACAAAATGGAACATCACTAATTAATCAACCTGGATATAACTGCGATAAAGCCACAGTTACAGACAATGGCACAGTCATATAACACCTGCGGAAATTATAGAAAACTGAGCACGACCAGGAATATAATGACAAGTTTGAGAACCACAGAATGCCACCGACAAGGGACCCAGGTAAAGACTGCCATCATGCTACAGTTCGAGAGAGAACCCCAGTTAGACACTACAGGTATTATTACAAATGGTCATGAAAGCCACATTACTCAAGCTGAATTCATGACAAACTTTTGTAAATAGACGTCCATATAAACTTACTGGTACGCTCAAGATTACTTTAAGCCAACGCTGTTGATTAATATTTGGATTCATATGACTAACTGTTATTTTACCAAACCGTTGTTGAGCACTTTTCCTTACGGCTTAATTTTAGGATTTTTTTTTTTTTTTTTTTTTTTTTAGAAAACCTGACAGTGTGTGATAATGACATTTGTGATTGGAGTTCCATATAAATTATCAATTAACTGTTTTAATAGAATATATTTGAATAATACTTAGTCTGATGCGTTGCTGGTAACCCAGCGGATGAATAATCACTGAACGAGTCATTATCTGATTAAAACCTGCTATCAGGAGAGATCATTATTATCATGGAGGAGAGCCAAAAACCCGTAGGGATTATACAGCGTCTGTGGGGGATGGAAGGCATTCAGGTTCAATTCAGGAACTGAGCACAGATACAATTCCATAGATCAAGAGCCCTCACCAGCGTCAAGGAACCTCCCTTGAGGTGAGATTTAGCTATATCCTACACAAGATTAACATAGACGACTGTAGTTATCGTTGGCAACTGCCCGTGGATGAAGGCAGTATTTTCAACATACTGAGCTATAATTATCATTGATAGATAAAAATATCTTGTCCAAGGAATTGGAGCTGCCTTCCCTTAAACGATTAAACCTGACACACCCATTTCCAGGTGCTGTATAACCTACATGGGTTTAGAGTAACTAATGATAATAATTTTACGTCATAAGTAATCCATCTATGCCATTGTTAACCAAATTCTGTCCAATTAAAAATGCCCCCCCCAAAAAAAAAAAAAAGTTGAAATATAAAAGTTTATATTTCTTGAAAAGTACATAATGGATCGCACCAAAATATATTGTTCTCAAAAGACTAAATAAATCTAAATAAATTCCACACTTACGTCTAAAGACAAAAAATTACGCCCATTTGAAAATTGTAGCTTCACATGTTGTCTAGATGTTTCAGTACACCAGAGCCCCTCACACTGCCTGCTAGCGTGCTTCTATCTCAAGTTTCTACTCACAGAGGGCACTCTGTTATCTGTCAGAGTTCACGCCCTCAACCTACAGCCTTGATCAAGTCAGTAAGTAGATCAAGTCCATCAACTAGTTAGGCTCCTGATCATAGGTAACCTAGTAATCCCATTCTTGCAATTTTTTTTAAATTATATGTGGACTGTAATTTAATAAAATATATTGAAATTTGCAAGACTGAAAATATCATTTCTGAAAGCTCTAGCCAAAAATCGCAGCAAGTCACAGCAATTACGGCTAGAAAACTTTACAACTGACCCACACTTTAGAAAGCTGTGAAGGAATCATAGATGTATATCCCTACTATGTTTTTTTCCGTTCACGTTTTACGAACCATCTGGCTAAGTTTAAATTGCATTGCCATTCTAAAATAATAGTTTAATGATTTATATGCAAGTTCTAAACGCTCTTTTTATAGACAATATATAATTAACTGAAACTAATTTTTTTACGTTTCCAGTAGTTCTTAACAACAGTAAAGTTCTAACAACAGTAAAGTTCTAATTTTAACTAATCGTTTCTGGAGAAGCTTAACAGTTCATTTGAGAGATGGAACGACTGTTTGATAATGTTTGATATGAGGAGGGTAGTAGGTGTGTACGAGAGAGAGGTGGAGTTTTGAGAGGGAGATAGGGAAGTTGAGGGAGAGAGAGGGGGAGAGAGGGGGAAGGAGGGGAGAGAGGGGGAAGGAGGGAGAGAGGGGGAAGGCGGAGAGAGAGGGGAAGGGGAGGGGAGAAAGAGAGGGGAAGGAGGGGAGAGAGAGGGGGAAGGGGGAGAGAGAGAGAAGGGGAAGGAGGGAGAGAGAGGGGGAAGGGAGGGGAGAGGGGGAAGGAGGGGGAGAGAGGGGAAGGAGGGGGAGAGAGGGGGAAGGGAGGGAGAGGGGGAAGGAGGGAGGGAGAGAGGGGGAAGAGGGAGAGAGAGAGGGAAGGAGGGAGAGAGAGGGGGAAGGAGGGAGAGAGAGGGGGGAAGGAGGGAGGGGGGAAGGAGGGAGGAGAGGGGAAGGAGGGAGAGAGGGGGAAGGAGGGAGAGAGAGAGGGGGAAGGAGGAGAGGGTGAAGGAGGGAGAGAGGGGGAAGGAGGGAGAGAGGGGGAAGGAGGGAGAGAGAGAGGGGGAAGGGGAGGGAGAGAGGGGGAAGGAGGGAGAGAGAGGGGGAAGAGGGGAGAGAGGGGGGAAGGAGGGAGAGAGAGGGGGAAGGTGGAGAGGGGGAAGGAGGGAGAGGGGGGAAGGAGGGAGAGAGAGGGGGAGGAGGGAGAGAGGGGGGAGGAGGGAGAGGGGGAAGGAGGGAGAGAGGGGGGGGAAGGAGGGAGAGAGGGGGAAGGAGGAGAGGGGGAAGGAGGGAGAGAGAGGAAAGGAGGGAGGAGAGAGGGGAAAGGAGGGAGAGAGAGGGGGAAGGGGGAGAGGAGAGGGGAAGGAGGGAGATAGAGGGGGAAGGAGAGAGGGGGAAGGAGGGAGAGAGAGAGAGGGGGAAGGAGGGGAGGGAGAGAGAGGGGGAAGGAGGGAGGGAGAGAGAGAGTGGGGAAGGAGGGAGAGAGAGAGAGAGGGGGAAGGAGGGAGAGGAGAGAGGGGGAAGGAGGGAGAGGGGGAAGGAGGGAGTGGGGAAGGAGGGAGAGAGAGGGGGAAGGAGGGAGAGAGAGAGAGAGAGGGGGAAGGAGGGAGAGAGAGGGGAAGGAGGGAGAGAGAAAGAGGGGGAAGGAGGGAGAGAGAGGGGGAAGGAGGGGAGAGAGAGAGAGGGGGAAGGAGGGAGAGAGAGAGGGGGAAGGAGGGAGAGAGGGGAAGGAGGGAGAGAGAGGGGGAAGGAGGGAGAGAAAGAGGGGGAAGGAGGGAGGGAGAGAGGGGGAAGGAGGAGAGAGAGAGAGAGAGAGAGAGAGAGAGAGAGAGAGAGAGAGGGAGAGAGAGAGAGAGAGAGAGAGAGAGAGAGAGAGAGGGAGAGAGAGGGAGAGAGAGGGAGAGAGGGAGAGAGAGGGAGAGAGAGAGAGAGGGAGGGGAGAGAAACAGAAATAAGAAGAGAAAGAGAAAAAGACAAGAGAAAAAGAGAGATATAGACTGAAGAGAGAAGAGAAAGAGAAACAGAGAGAAAGAATCATTTTATGATGTATAAAAACTAATGAAGTTCAACTTAAATGTACACTTGGAATATTCTTCTACACGTATTAGGAAACACTGTCCCGTTTCCTGACCAGTCTTATCTAACTCAACCTTCAAATTTCAGCCAAGCGCTACTATCCATTTTCACGAATCTTGCCTTCAGAATTGTGCGAAAAGTATATAACCTATAGGATGGGGTCCACTCTGGTGCAAATTGTGGGACTCCATAGCCTCGGAGAAGTGGATAAAAAGGCTTCAAGGAAGAATATTACTCTTCCAAAGCCACTTGAATATTCCACTTTCCCTACCACCCCATCTTTTCATTCTTTCTTTTTTTTTACCTATAGGTCTATTTTATTACATAATATGGTACAAAATCAGATCAAACGGGAAACAGTTTGATTACTTATCTGTTCAACAAAGTTGAGTAATGTATTTCTAGTGCAATGTTTTTTATTAAAAACAACTAACCATTTAAATAACCTAAAACTACTATTTCAATCGGAGAAAGTTTTAGTCATACTTAGAATTAAAGTAAACCAGCAAAATTTACAGTAGAGGAGTAAGACATGTGCAACAATTTGGTTATCTTTATTGTCGAAAATAAAGATAGCAAAACTTACAAACTTCATAAAGCACTCAGATGATAATTCCACAAACTGTAAAGAAATTACAGTCGAGTGTCTATGAACTTGAGAGAGAAGACTGCAGGAGTGCCAGGCAGCCATGTGTGGTACATGGATTGTCTTAGTAAAGTATAACACCTGTGATGTGTTAGGAGAATTATTCCATTCTGGTAGTCTAGGTCAAGGCCAAGCTACATTAGACCTGATACTCCAGGTAGTGAGTATTGACAAGATGTTCCCACTCTTTAATTAATCACACCACACGGATTTTGTTACACTGATCACGCGTGAATATATCTTTGTCTACAAGTCGTTTTATATATTCACGAGGCAAAGACTACAATTAAGCTCTCATTAAGCACCTACCCTACAATTACACAGCACTTAAGGGCAATGTCAGTTCCATGTTCCTAATATGTTATTTCAGGTCTACCTGTTCATACTACAGCCGCATTTGCTTGTCTGCTTGTATGAAGTTCAGATCTTTCCATTCATGGTATAACATAATTGTTCTCAAAGATTTGTTAAGTTATACCATGAATTGCTGAAAGATCCTAGACTTCACGTTGCGAAAGTAGACAAAGCAAATGCGACAGTAATTATGACAAGGTAGATTATAGGGAAAAAATTAACAGGATATTAGAGCATTGCGAAACACACGCGCCTCTCCCAAATATGGTAAACATGTACTTGGTTTTTACTTCAGATACAAAAGGTTTGGGCAAACATTCCCGTATTAAAATTAAAAAACTTTTAAAAATTTAATTTTTTATCAATTTTCTTCAAGGTTTTATAGCCTCCCCCCACAACTTACCCTGAAATTTTTCTCTTTCACCTTGAGATAGAAGCTATTTAAAACAATCAACCTTTATTATTCTGGCTTCACAACTGCAATACGTTGATCGTGTGATAGAGGTGCCTAGGGATTTATTTCTTAGAGGGCCCCTCCAAAACAATTTTCCTTCTCAATATTTATTTGTATTTTTTTTGCAGTGTCGCTGTTGATATCATGATGGGGTTCTTCAGAGGGGAAAAAATAGTTATCATGTAAATGCTTTTTGTTATATTTTGATAAAAATTTCCATTAAAGTATTCTCAATGATGGTAAACAAGTTACTTGCAACCTTTAAAAACTCCTTTTTATTCGAAAAGACTTAAGAAAATTAGCCCAAACCCAATTGGTCCGCATATTTGTTTTACCACATAATCTAGGTTTTGTTTATCTCCCATACTAACCCTTGCATTATTTTATCTTTCCCCCACGAACCCCGGTGGAACACTGGTCTGACCATGTACCGGGCAATACCCCAATTTTATACGATGGGTGACTTTTTTAATGAGTAATGTTATGGGTTTTTATTTTTTTTAAAAGGGAAACAAGAGCGGGGCAATAGCCCCACGTAAAGGCCTAATTTCTTGCTTTCCTTAATTTATCCATGGACTGAGGATTTTACAAAATCTGCACTGTCGGCTTACACCATCGTTCAACCACTGCCCTGCTCTGCCCGCACTGTTTAGCAGTATTTTAACCCGGCTAATATGCCACCCCAATCAACTGAAACGCCATCACACACAGTACATCGTCCTAGATCATCTCCCCACCCACCATGACCACTCAAAAACCAAAACACATTCACCCACCACATCCATTGTCCACATTATCCTCGTCCATCCACCGAGACAACCAGTAAATTCTTTTACAACATTCACCCCCTTTTTTTTCCCTTATACTAATAATGGAATGAATTTTGTATTATTAATAAAATATAAACTACAACCTGTCTCTCCTAACTCCATACATTGAGAAAATTATGTTTATACATCTAATACTTTTTCGTACTGAACAGAGAACAAATGGTGTCATTCCTGAAGTGGTGCGATTCAGAGAATAAAAGGAAGGTGGACGGTCCTCTGGTAAAACACTATATCAATAATACCAGACCTACACGCATCATAGATGGAGAGACCTGGATGGGAAGTCCTAATCTGCTTACTGGTTAAATGTTTCAGAGGCCAGACGTTTAGTCACCTTTACTCATCTCATAATTTTTTGTAAAAATATATATACAGTTTAAACAAATGACATGTTTATAATAGAACTCTGAGTATGTAGGCACGATCAAAAATTATTTCCAATAAATACGATTACCTACAATCACCACCCACGCTATGAAAATACACAGAACTGGTGTAGCCTCTTCCTAACGTCCAGCCAGCAGGCTTTATTTTTAAATTTAAAAGACGTGGGACCTCGTATAAAATAGGTTTCCTTGCTTTTATAAACATGGAATAAAACTATATTTTGTAAATGATGGATACGGGTTTAAACTTGATTTGAATACAATAATTACACTAACCAATAAAATTAAACTTTTTATCCGGTACAGAAACTTTGGTGTGTTGCTCATGAAACTCAGTGTTAGTCTATCATGTAAGGTTTCTTTCAAATATGATAAATATTTTGGTTTAAGTTCGAAGAACTACATGATATGTTTCCTAACAATGATAGGTATTATATTATACTTAAATATTAAGTGTGATATATGTAGTGATAAAAACTTATCTTTCTTAACGTAAATTTATTATATTTAAATCAAAACAAAGCTAACAAATTTCCATATAGTCAACAAACTTTTTGTAGATGAATGGAAGAACCGACAAGTTATAAATTGACACTTCAACACTTGGGTATCTTTTTGGGAAAGTTTCCCACAGTGGTTTACATAAAACAATGAAAGGTTTGGGGAGAGGAGGAGCTTGGGTAATCGTCCCTGGGCCTGGGTGATGTGTTCAGTCCATCAATCTTGTTAGAAGTTGTTAAATTAAAGTTTTTAAATCTTCTAAATTTTTGCTTTATGTTTGAATCAATTATCCTACTTTTTCCGTTCGTGGCAATTTGCTCATATCACTAGTAATTCCCTGTAAGGTCATTGATATATATTAAAAATGGGCCTAAGACGTCCCTGGGGAAAACCCCACTTTTTTTCGGCCCCCATTCGGTTTAAACCCCCCATTTATGCACCTCTGCTTCCTATTGGTGACCCATGACTCGACCCATGACAGCATTTTTCCCCCAATGCCATGACTGCCATTTTCTTTAACGTCTCTGGTGGGTACTCTATAAAAACCTTATAAAGTCTAAATAAACAATATCGAATTCTTTATCGGATCAACAGCCTCAAAAGCTTTCAAAAAGGGTTAAAAAATTTAAAGGAGGGGGCCCCTCGTGAAACCATGTATATCATTAATCAAATTTTGGTTTTCTAGATGGTTTCTAATAATAAGTTATAATTTACTAGAATTTCCACAATTGGGGCAGGCTTATTGGGCGTAATTTTACGGGATGACTTGTCCCCTGCTTTAAAAATAGGTTAAATTGATCTTCCACATATCAGACACTACACCTGTTTGAAGAGATAAATTAAAAAAGTTAGATAAGGTTAAAGAGTTCCATTTTACCTTTAAGAACCTTAAAAATCATCAGGACCCGGCATTTATTTTGTTCAGTGGGTCTATTGTTTAAACCATTTCGTAGTGATGTATATTACATAATTTATCTTCTTAGGCCCAAAAATTTAAATTACGGGGATATTATTAGTGTCTTCCCATAAAAACCGAAGAAAATAATTTTAAAAATAGAGCACATATCATTCCCCTTGTCAGTAAGATCCAGGTTATTTTTAAGGGACCTATCTTATCCTAATTTTGTTCTATAACCTGGAAAACTTTTGGGTTAGTTTTTTCATAGTCCCTTTTAGCTTTTCTTATCCCTTTTTAACGTCCTCTTAATGTCAGTATACTGATTTATAAGATGACCCTCACCCTTTTATCGCCTAAAAATTCCTTTCTTCTGCCCTAAAAGATATTTAGCCTATTATTCATCCATTTTGGGTCATTTCTTTTTGATCTAATTTCTTTATATTGGATAAATGTTCTTTGGGCAGCCTGTATAGTGTTAAAAAAACTGTCATATCGATACCTCTCTTCGTCACCCCAGTCCACAGTTGATAAGTGTTCTCTAAGTCCATTATAATCTGGCAAAATCTGGGACCGTTACTGAATTATCCCTACTATCATGCATCCATTCAATGCTAAAGGTAATTGACTTGTGGTCGCTTGAGCCGAGTTCCTCTGTAATTTCTAAATTATTAACAAGGGTTTCCTTGCTTGCCAGGGAAACCCAAATCAAGAGGTTATTTCCTTGTAGGTTCTGTCACAAACTGCTTCAAAGCAATCCTGAACGTACTTAAAAGTCGTTAGATTCTAAATTCCCTGTCAAGAAATTCCATAATCTGACTAAAGTTAAAGTCCCTAAATTACTACGTTATCGTGCCTTGTGCCCCTTTAAAAATTTCCTCCCAAAGTAGTCTCCTTGTTCCCTATCCAAGTTTGGAGGACGTAAATCCCCCTAAAATCTTTTTTTCACCCCCCTCTGAAACTACCCAGACTCTTTTGTGTTATTTTCAGACTTTATACCCTTTTTCAACAATTTAAATGACCCGGAATAGATTTACCCCCCTTCCCGAACTTCTGTCTATTTGGGAAAAATTTTAAAAACCCCTGAATTGACATTCGGCGGGAAAGTCCAATTTTCTTTTAAACCCAAAGTCTCAGTTTTTGAAAAACTCAATTTACCCACGCAACTAATCTCAATTCCATTTTATTCTCATGACATTTTATTCATTTAAAACCCTCCTTTCTCTTTCCCCTTTCTCATTTTTTTTTTCATATACCTATTTGTCCTTTTGTATTTTAAAAATTTTTTTATTCGCCCAGATTTTTTTCACTGGGATTTTCCTTTCCCCCAAACCCATACCCTAACTTTTCTAGTTTAAAGCCTAACACCCCCCACTGAGTTCCCCAGTCCCCCCCCCGAAAAGGCCCCATCCCTGGAAACATGTCTTTTCCCAAAAGGCCCCATTGCAATAATTTATGCATTTCCTTACAGTTTTGTCACCCAGAATTACACCAATTGTCCTGGAAAACCATTCACCCCAATCCCTCCTTGGCAAAAACCCCAAAGACAGGGTTTCCCCCTTTCTTCCAATTTTCTATTTTATATATATGGTCCTCAAACCCCCGTCGCCCCATCGTTGCCCCCCACTGGGTTTAATTTCTCCCATTACCTCTTGATTATCCCGACGGAACAAAATCCTCACCCACCCCCGGAAAAAACCCCCTTGCCCATTTTCTTTTAAGGAAAAATTTACCCATAAATTTAAACCCAAACACAACTAAAACAATTTTTTAAAAATTTGGGGACCCTTTTTTCGACTTTTTTTGAGAAAATTTTTCCCTTGGGATTCTTAAATTCGTCTTTTAAAGGGGAAAAAAGAGTTTGGTTTACTGCTTTCCCCTGGCCCTTTCCCTTAAACTTCAGCTTCGTCCCCAGATTCGCCCCAACATCCATTCGTTGGGTTGGAATTTTTCCGGGAGGCCCTCTGAAGGGTTCCGGACGGGGTTTTGGGAAGATCTTTAAAAAAAAAATTCGACTGGGATAATTGAAAACAATTCAGGTAGTGGTTTAGCAAAATTGTCTGAAATGGTGGAACTGAAAAACATCGAAAAATTTTTTTTTTTTGAAATAATACAGTTGGGTTTTGTTTGAATAGTCAAAATTTAAATTCCCCTGTTATTTTTTTTGATTCCATGTGGAATAGGTCGTTAGGGTATGTGATATTGCACTGGGTCTGGAGGGTGAGGGGGAAACTCAGACCTTTTTAGTGTTTCCCCAATGGGGGTTGCCCATCTTTGGGGGGGGTTTATGGTGACGGATGGCCCCTGGCCCCAAATGAAAAGGGAAAAATTAAAAAATGGTGCACTATGATTTTGGCTTTGTCGGCATGATTTTCCCTCATTTGTTTTAAACGATACTTGAAATTTTTTCATAAACCTGTTTTAAAAAATGAATTTCCCCCTTTTTAAATTTTTCTCCTGAAATTATTTTCAAATTCTTTTTCCCTTTTATCCGTTTTCCTTAAAATTTTTTAAATCACAATTTAAAATTTTAAACAAATTCGTGTTGCAATGGATTTGAACTTTTTTCTCTCAAAAAAAAAAAATTGGGGGGAACACTTTTTGAATGGAAGGAACTCTGGTGACCTCCTTTGGAAAAGTTTAAATCTAATTTACCTGGAAGGGAGGTTTCTTTCATCTTAAATCCCGTGACTTTTTAATTCTGACAATAAACGGGGCAG